>VXBO01016828.1:145114-205282 GCA_013400135.1 Rhinoptilus africanus
GGTTTCGTTTCCCCGCTCCGGAGAACGGAGGCTTGGAAAGGGGAGCGCTTCGGCGTGCCAGCGCTTGGTTTGCCGAGCGGCTGGGAGCCTCGCAGGAGCAGAACCGGCTCTCCACTGACCCTGCCCCAAAGGCCTTTTCCATCCCCTTTTTGGGTCTCCTCTGTTTCCCTGAGGGAAGAGACAGGAGCAGGAGGGCTCCCTGCATACCGAGCCCCACTCATGCGCAGCCCTCTTCAAGTGCAATCCCCTGCGACCCGCTGTGTTCGTGTCCCCCTCCCCTCCTCGGTGCCTCTTCATTCACAGATCCCCTTAGTACGCGCTGCTCACCCGCATTCATTCACAACCACCCTGTGGGCACACATGCCTTGCATGGGCGGAGTGGCTGGAAAGCTGCCCGGCAGAAAGGGACCTGGGGGTGTTGGTGGCCAGCCGGCTGGATATGAGCCAGCAGTGTGCCCAGGTGGCCAAGAAGGCCAACAGCATCCTGCCCTGGATCAGGAATNGAGATAGGGACAAGGGATAGGACAAGAGGAAACGGATTCAAGTTATGTCAGGGCGGGTTTAGATTAGATATCAGGAAATATTTTTTCCCTGAAAGGGTTATTAAACATTGGAACAGGCTGCCCAGGGAGGTGGTGGATTCCCCATCCCTGGAGGTGTTTAAGAAAAGGGTAGATGTGGTACTGAGGGACATGGTTTAGAAGGGGTTTTTGTCAGGGCAGGTTAATGGTTGGACCTGATGATCTTAAAGATCCCTTCCAACCTCACCGATTCTATGACTCTATGATTCTATGACTCCCTTCATGCATAGATCTCCTGCCTGTAATAATACCCCATGCATGCACAGATGCACTGCATGCAAGACCCAAGCGTGTAGGGAACCAAATTCCCTAGCTGCTTACTAAAGCCTACATGGGATTAGACATAGAGGGTTGGGAAGCTTGAAGGTGCAAGGACTCAGCAGCTGGGGTGGCACAGGCCAGCCTGGGCTGCTTGGCAGGGTGGGTCTTCAGACCATAGGGCAGTCCACCAGAAGGGTTTGCAGGAGTGGCCCAGATTGCCCAAACCACAGCACAGATTCAGTAGGTCCCACAGAAATAGCTAAATCCTCTAGGGAATGAGCTGTAGGGAGGACACTGAGGGAGGAACCCTGTGGAGGTGGCTTTCAAGAAAGCCTTGGAATGAGGGAGATGGCTGGTGAGCCAGCAAGAAACAAGCAGTTTTGACAAAATCTGTATGCCACAGATGGGATTAATTCTGCAGAATCAGCATTTCCTAGCAAATTCATCTGTCAGAAGAAATTCCAGCTCCTGTTTTGTGCATTCAGAATCCTCTACTTGGAAAACAAACCTGTGCCTGCAAACCCCCACTTCCCTTGTCTCTCCTGTGGCTTATTTTTATTTGTCATTGCCAGTTATTCTAGCAGGAACTGATTGTGACTGGTGTGTTTCTGTGGTCTAATATCTTCCACTGGAAAGGGCTGCTGTGACTGTTTCATTCTCTGGTTTACAAATTAAATACTAAAAATCTGGGAAGTTTCAGCTTTGCGGTAGCCTGAGCAACCATAATTCAGATACACTCACAAGGCTTCTGTGTCACACAGACCGAGTTCATGTTATGCCCGTACGAGTCGGTGTGGCTTTTTGTAGCCTACATGTGAGCAACCTCACAGCATTTATCTCTGCTTTGGGGTGCAGCACCTGAGATTTAATTTCTGGGTATCAGGAAGGCACAGCAAGTTCTTCAGCTTTCCCGTTCCTTCAGTGTCCTGAACACTACTCTGGCCCACAGAGAAGTGTACAAATGCCTACAGCTTTCTGTTGTTCTCCCCCCCACAAATTTAACATTATCAGCTCCACTCTTTCCTGGAGAGGCTCTGTTTGCTGCTAGGAGGGAAGAGAAAGGACCTAAGAGTCACATGAGACACAACTCAACACAGGATCTGGAGTCATCCTGATACTACTGAAATGGCTGGGTAGGGACAGGATTAATTACAGGATGCTGCGAAAGGAAGAGGTGAGCAGAGCAACTGGGGACCAATTAGCTATGGTGGAAGATGTGCCAGGTAAGGAAGCCCTTCTGAAAACTTGCTGGTCTAAGCCCGTGTCTCCCACCTCCTTACCAAGGCTACAGTGAGGGATAGCAGATTGCAAAGCTCAACACAGCATCTCCAATGGCCGGGCTTTCTCTTCTAGACCAACACGTAGCAAAGCACCGGACTGAATGCTCCAGCATCATCTTGCAAGTTTGGAGGTTGTTGTAGGGCTTCGGTGAACTGTTGGCTTCATACTGTGAGTGCAAGGTGAAAAAAAAAAGCCTCTTCACAAGAAAAGGGAGGCAGTAAGAAAGGCAGCAGGGGTAGAAACCAGCAGGAAAAATGTGGTCTATGCTGGGCAAAGGGAGGTACAGGTACAACAACAAGGGAAAAGGAGATAAGGGAGCGGCTGAATCATAAAGCAAACTGATGCCAGAGTAACCGTTTCAAGGTTCGCTTGCATGCTGGGGAGGAATATCTAGGCTTAAAACCAGGAAATTAAGACTATGGCAGCTTCCTTCATGGGTCAAGGGAGCAGGTTAGCGGAGGTGGGTGCAGCAATTAAAACTGGAATTACTAGGCCTGCAAGGCTTCGGTGCTGAATGGGCACTTTGGGAGTTTTGAGTTTGAGCTTGAAACACTGTCCCACTAAAAGCTTGCTCAACATCTGTGGAGCCAGATTCCAATGCGGACGGTTTCCTTCACTGCCACGGTTCTGTTTCAGTGCTTGGGTGAGACTTCCTGAGCCTGGCCAGGGTTGTGCACGTGGGTGTCTGTCAGGCACCTAAACCCCAGTCCAATTTGCAAATGAGGTGTTTCTCCAGTTAGTGGAGCAGAGTTAGTGGAGCAAACCTGCCAAAACTGCCTTGCATGGATGCCACAGGAAGAGGACAAAGTCCTTTCTTTTCAATAGTTCTATCATTCTCTGGAGATGAGAAATGTTCAGAGTTCTCTTCTGCCAGAGCGGATAGGGACCGCTCTGTGGAAGAGTCCTGCCAAAGCTATCTCACTGTAAAATGTGGAGTATCCGTTTGGCAGAGCAGAGGACTGGGAGGATCTGCTCTCTAGCCTGAAAGAGCAGGAGCCCAGGATCTCCATCCACACTGCAAGGTATGTTTCCCCTTAGACAGACAAGTCTCTTTGCCCAGAGCAGTCTGCTGCAGTGTAGTCATGGCATAAAGGTCCTCAATGTCCCAGGTGCTGCCACAGCCTTCTACACTCCAAAGAGTGCTGGAGCCATGATACGCCACCCCCAAGACTCCTACCCATGCCATCCTGTTCCACCTGGCTGAATGAGAGGGCTGACCTTACCTGCCAACCCTTCCCCATCATCCCACCCCTGGATGTTTCTCCTCCTGAAGCCCCTTTTGGTTGCTCTGGATCAGAGTTATCCAGAAGACATTCAGGAACATTCTTGGATCATCCAAGGATGCTTCAGACACAGGTTTTTGCATGGGCAGATCCAGCCACAGTTACTTCTTTGACCCTTCTTGCTGTCCGGAGTGCCAAACAGACAATGTCCTCCTTCACCTTGACAGCCCATTCTCTGCTGCAGACCATGGGGACAGACCTGAGATAGCTTTCAGTTTTCCTGAAAACCTAGGTGCATAACCAAGTACATCTTTGGGCTGCAGGGTCTACTGGAATAGGGCCTCCATCTGCCCACTTAACCACAACCTGCATTCACAGTCAGGCTGTCAGATTTATGAACTTTGATCGCTTGATGACGTCAACGCTTCCATTTTCCTTCTCTCCCACAGCCGTTAAGGTGAAGGTAGTTTGCTGGCTGGTGGGTGCTCAGTCAGTATCAGAGAAATCTGGTATTCTCACACCTCCTCCTTCCAGAGCCTGCATGACTCACCCTCTGTCTTGCTTGTTTATTCTAGGCTTTTGACAGGAAAATAATTGTGAAGCTTTAAGCAGGGGTCATTACTCAGGCAAAAAGTTTAACTCTGATTGCTGCTGTGATCTCTCCAGGCTGCTGGAAGTGTGTTGGAAGATGTGTCCATGTTTGGGGTGACCAGGGTACCACTGAGGAAAGGTTGCTCTGGGATGCTCCGGAATTATAAACTGACTCCTCAACAAGTTGTCTCATGTTGTCCTGCCTTGAGTGCATGGCCTTAATTGCCCTGACCAGTCTCTTCAGATGGTGCCCATGGGCCCAGCAGCCACATTTAAGCTCAAGCCTGGGCCTTTTGTCCTTTCCAAGACAATGCTGTAGTTGTGCCTATCGCCAGCCATCTCCTGGATGGACCTTGGACCTATGCTGTAGGTAGTTTGCCTCCAGCTCTTTTTCTATCCTTGCAATGGCCACTGGACTCAGATTGTGACCTTGTCTCCAACCCTGTCGGCTGGATGGTCCTTGACTTACGCATACCTGTCTCCAGTCCTATCTCCATCTCCTGGGTGAACCTTCGACCCACATGGTAGCCTTGTTTCCAGTCCTGGCCTCTTTTGGACGATCAATTAGTTCTACAGCAACCTGCAAATGTTCTTGTGCCTGGAGACATCTCCTCTTCCACAGCAGAGACCTCATCACCTGGTTGTTTTAGGGAGGGAAGAGGCTTTTCAGGCCCTTTCCCCATCCCCTCCACCAAAAAGGTTGCTCTCTGTAAATAAGGAATTCACCAGGCTCCAGGGAGGCTTCATGGACAATGCTGAAGCTGTAGGCAAGGTGCTGGGCTTGTGGAGTTTTCTAATAGAAATGGTAATTTCCGTATGAGAGACACAGAATGTGCAAGGGTGTGAAAGCATCAGAAGAAAGAGCAGAGCAAGGGTTAAAAGGAAAGGCATGTGTTGACTGCTCTTGAGCACCCTGTGTCTGACTTCATTCAAATGAAGAGGAGGAACAAATTGACCTTAAATAAGAGTCTCCAGAGAATGAAGAACAGGGTGGGAGCCATAAAAACCCCAGATAAAGAAAACAAAAGGACTGGGAGATTCAGGAATTTCGTCTAAGAGGGGCAAAATAAAAGGAGAAGGGAGCCAAAACAGGGTCTAACATCTCTAACAGCTGCAAAAGGCAAGTCCAAAATCAGTTTGTTGTGCTCTGCCAAGCAGCTCAGGGGCGTGATGAGAACTGCATAGCTGTCATCTCTTGGCTACCCGTGGCATCGAATTGACACAGGCCATCATCTGGGCACACACATGTTGGTGCTTGTGAGACGGGGATCAAATTAAAACTGTAAGGACGAGCGTGAGAGGGCTAAATCCACTTTGCTTGAGATTTTGTATGATAAAATTGCTTTCTTCTCCTGGAAGATCTTGCGGTAAGTTTTATTACACTAATTTCCTGTAGACTGCAAAAGGGAGTTTCTTGTTCCCAGGAGCAGTGCCTGCACGTTCTCTAATTGCTGATTAACATCTAATGCTGGAGCAGGCCCTGGAGCTGGATGCAAATCCCAGATGAGCTATTGTGAGCATTGGGCACAGAGCCAGTGCCTGTTTCCTGGCCCTGGTGGACCAAGGAAGGCTGAATCCCTGTCACCCCCATGCATGGTGACAATGCTTTGTGTGGTGCTTAGATTTGCCTAGGTGAGAAATCAACTGAAAGAGGAGAAAACCATATGTCATTCATATAGTGCAGAGCTGTCTCTCCACTCACTGCCTCAACACTACTATTATTTTTACTGCTGACTCAGATCCTAGGCACCCTGGCGGTGTTCTGCAGGTTGAACATCCTTTGGAGCAAAGTTCCTACATGATATCAGTGTAAGAGCATCTTTGAGTCAGTTTTGCTGCTGGACATTGCTATATATTTGGCTTTAAGCATCCTGATCTAGTGGGAGGTGTCCCTGCCCATGGCAGGGGGGTTGAAAGCAGATGATCTTTAAGATCTCTTCCAACTCACACCATTCTGTGATTCTGTGATAAAGCAAATCCAAACCTGAACACCACAATTCTGCTCCAGTGAAGGGAACCAGCACCTACGACAGGTACATGGGGATGACAGAAAGGAGATGGAGAGAATCACAGCTGAGTTCATTCTCCAGCCCCAGTGAAGACACCAAGGAGATGCTGAGGATAGCATTTTTCTATCATGCTTTGATGCATCTTGATAATGGTGCTGCTGATGCTGGAGGCAGTTCTCCGGCTCTTCACTGTACATTAGATGCTAGGAAACCTTTCTGATCCTATCTAAAAGCTCCTTTGCTTCTGTATGAACCCTAAAGTAATAAGTGGGGAGAACGGAGCAGCCCAGACCTTCCCTTTGAAGAAGAGACTGGAAGGATCTCATCCCATCACACACCAGTTTACACTTCCCAGTGCAATGTGTAAGACTTTTCACTGGATTACAGAGTTCCAACAAGGCTGACTTCTTTTTGGTAATTTTTCCCCTAAGTTTGACACATGTTAAACTTGTGATCTCTTGTAACACCCACCGCAACTTCTTTTTCTGCCAGATTGCTGCAAGGGAGATTTCCTCATCCTGTATTTGTGCAGATGACGAGTCCATGATAACTTAGAACTTTATATTTTTCCTTCCTAAATTACATCCCCTTTCTCAGACTATTGCTTAGATTTATCGGAGTCACTCAGAATTCTCCTCTTTGCGGATTTTCTCAGTTTGTCACCTGCAAGCTCAATGAATTTATCCTCTAATCCGTCATTCAAACAAGTAATTAAAACATTGCATCATACCAGAGCCAAGGCAAGCCACAGAGGACCCTGTTTAGTAGATCATTCCAGTTTGACAGCAAACTGTTGACAGTTATTTGCTAATGATTTTAGCTCGGCTGTGTTTTCATAGTTTGCTTATGAGACTGTCATGTGATACGGCGCCAAAAGCTTTATTAAGACTGAGCTATGTGACAGGTACTACTTTTACCCTAACTACAGATTTTGCCATCCTGTCACAGGTGGGAATAACACCCATCTGTCACAAACCTTTTGCTGTTCATCCCCCTCTCCTTGATAGCCTCTTACACCATTGCAAATTGTTTGATGATTTATTTCAGTTTTTTTTTTCCAAGACTGGGCTCTGGGTTGACTGCTCTGGATGTCCCCAGAGCTTCCCCCATCCACTGCTGTATTTGGTGGTATCCAGTCTTCTGAAATACCCATATTTCCTTACTGTGGAGAAACAGGAGCAGGTGAAACAGGATGGGTTTGGTAGCTGCGATGGATGCGAAAGATTTCTCCATACCTCTGTGCCTGGACACCACTTAGTTTGGCTGATATCCCTCACTGATGTGCATATATAACCCCATAATAACCCCCTGCACCAGGACAGGTTGGGGGTGACCTGCTGGAGAGCAGCTCTGGGGAAAGGGACCTGGGAGTCNCCTTCCAACCCCATGATTCTGTGATTCTGTTATATATTCATATGGAAAACACCACCTTTTATTTTCTTAGACCTGTGCCCTGATTAATTTTAATGTTCTTGCTTTTGATGCCAGCTAATCCATGTTAACCTCATGAACAGCTGCAGCAGCAAAACGGTGCTGTTGTTCTTGTGATAGATATTGTTAGTGTCTCCACATGTCTTCCCTTTCACTCTGCACGTTCTGCAAGTTGGAAGCAAAAACACATCTGACCGCGGGTGTGAAACTCAGAGTTGGTGTAAGGTTGCAAAACAAATCCTCCATTGAAGTGGCATCTCCAAGCATCACCTGGATGTCTTCTCCCTGCAAGCACAGCTAAGCCTGAAGAACACCACCAACCAAACTGCAGCTTCATTTGGAAAGGCAAATGTGACTAATACTTCCCTTGGAGGAAGAGGAGACTTGGCTGTCTATGATTGGATATCAGGAAACATTTTTTCACTGAAAACGTTATTAAACATTGGAAGAGGCTGCCCAGGGAGGGGGTAGATTCCCCATCCCTGGAGATGTTTAAGAAAAGGGTAGATGTGGTGCTTAGGGACATGGTTTAGAAGTGGTTTTTGTCAGGGTAGGTTAATGGTTGGACTTGATGATCTTTAAGGTCCTTTCCAACCCTGCCGATTCTATGATTCTATGCCCAAATTTCTGGCCACAGGAGCACTAATCTTCTACCTGTACCTTCCTCCAGCCCAGGGAAAGCAGGTACCAGTGTGGAAAGGCAACTTGCACCTTTTCATTAGTCAGACCAACAACATGTTCTCACCCACAACCAAGGACAGCTTTTAAGTGTTCCCCTTTCTTCTTTATTTCTTTGAGTTTCAGTGATTTCCCACGCAGAGCATCAGCTCTGACAAAGTCCGTTCATAAATCCTACCCTACATACTCACTTTTCAGAGACCTTCAGCTCCTTATTCACAACTGTGGGCTTTCAGTCCAGGAACCATATGGGTGCTGGTATGACTAGCAATGCCACTAGAAGATCGTTTTAACCACAGTGAAAACCTTAAGGCACTTCACTTAAGGCATTTGTTTTAGAGCTACCAAGAAGATGAGGGGACTGGAACACCTCTCTTATGAAGAAAGGCTGAGGGAATTGAGTCTTTTCAGTTTGGAAAAGAGATGGCTGAGGAAGAATCTTATCAATGCTTATAAACACTTCAAGGGTGGGTGTCAGGAGGATGGGGCCAGGCTCTTTTCAGTGGTGCCCAGGGACAGGACAAGAGACAACAGGCACAAACCTGAGCACAGGAAGTTCCACCTAAACATGAGGAGGAACTTCTTTCCCTTGAGGGTGGCAGAGCCCTGGCACAGGCTGCCCAGGGAGGTGGTGGAGTCTCCGTCTCTGGAGACATCCCAAACCCGCCTGGAGGCATTCCTGTGCCCCCTGCTCTGGGTGACCCTGCTCTGGCAGGGTGTTGGGCTAGATGATCTCCAGAGGTCCCTTCCAACCCTATGATTCTATGATTCAGTCAGTGTAATCCTGCTGTCATCAGGTGCTCTGGCATCCATGAATTTAAAGAAAGGAAAGTGTTTCTCTAAATTTGTGGACAAGGAGACCTAGGAACCACTCTGTCCATTTTATCTTGTTGGAGGCAACATCTGTTCAGGTGTTATCAGCAGACAGCACTTAAACTAGTGTGGTTAGGAGGACAGGAAGATCTAGGAAGGCAATAAGGGCCTCCCGGGGGGCACGTAGTGATTCTTGCAGAAGTTTGACAGCAAGAGAAAGTCCCTGTAAGCAGAACCAAGCTGCTTTTTTAAAGGGTGTCCAATTTCTAGGAAAGCCAGTGCAGAAGTGGAAGGCCTCAGTAGCGGTTACTGAGCTTAGCTGGGCTCTGAGTGGACCACATCTCCCTCCAAACCCTTCAGCAACTCCTGCTCTGCTGCTCTAAAGGAAGATCTGGCTGAGGTTTGCTGTCCCTCCTTTGCTCTGCCCATCCTGGTCCCCTACACGCCACCAGCCTCAGTGGACTTGTCTCAACCTTCGGCTCGTTTCCTCACCACCAGCTGGCCTCACCCACCAGATCTTTGCCTTCTCACGTGCAGTGAAACTGGTTGAGATATAAATTGCTCTCTCTGCTTCCCCTTTCCTGTGCCAGCTTGCCTGGCAGTAAAGACAGTAATGGCTTTGGCCCGGGGCCCAATTTTCCTGGAGGTTTTTAAAAGCACACAATGTATTACAGAGAAGAATTGTCTTCTCTCTGTGTAGGACAGTCTTGGAGCACGTGCTCATGGCATTGGGATGCAGTACGAGCATGACATCCCCTACCAGTGTTGCCAGCCACTGCCCATAGCAGCTGGGCATCTCTTCCTTTTGGTTTAAGAAGTCTTTTCCTTCCTCTTTTCCATCATAGCTTTTCTTCCCTTTTATAGTTGTCTTTGGTGAGAAAAAATAAACATCATGGCAAGTTCACATTTGGTCCTCTTGACATCTGTCGTCCCCAAGTAGAGCTCATCCGAATGCTGAGATCAACGGGCGTCGGAGTCTTCTTGTCTCTGCCCAACACTGTGGGGTCACCTCCTTCATTTGCTTTGTTGCCCTCCTGTCCATTAAACAAAATATTTAAAACCAGGCACTGGACTTCAGAATTCATAGTACAAAACGGGAGGTTGATGAGGCATCTTTGGCTGATCATCCTCTTGGGAAACCAGTTGTTTTGTAATTCAGGCAGCATGAAACATCGCAAAACTGTGCATCCTTCCACTCGTGCAACCAAAACACAGCAGTCTTCCAAGGCAATGCTTCAGACAAACCAAAGATCTCATTTAGTCATCAAACACAACAAATACAGCCCTTGAATTGTTTGGATAGGCTCTGGTTTCCCCCAGAACACAGCTGAGCTGGTGATGCTGCCAACTCTTCCTTTTTTTTTTTTTTTTCTTTTTTTCTCTCTTTTTCAGAAAAATAAGTTTACAGCAGAGGCTATGACTGAGAACCTCAAGACTGTTTATGTTAGTCTCTGGCTGCCTGCCCTTCTTCTTCTCTGTAGACACCCCCAGGCCTCCTACAGAGCTTTTCTATCTCCCCTCAGCTGCAGCTCTCGCAAGGAGAGAAGGGAGCAGAGAGCCTGGAGTGCAAAACCAAACAAAGCCCAGCACAATCAATCGTTTCTACACCAGGAGCATGGTTTTGTAGAAACCTTCTCACAATCTCTAAATGACTAGGGTTGGCAACAGCTGCCAGGTTGGTTTGTCCCTGCACAAAAAAGGAGGGAAATAGATATGGGGCCATTCTGCTCAGCTGGACCAGGTCCATGTGGAGGCAGAGTGCAGGCAATTCCCAACGCAGACCTCACCATGCTGACCCCCCTTTCTCTCCTCCCTCCTGTCTCCCTGATGGTACCCTGCCGCTGCCTCTCCTCTCTCAGCCACGTTTGCTCCTCTCTTCCTTTTCCCCAAGCTCAGCCAACACATCGGAGCTGGGTGATAAAGGATGCTCATTTCAAAATGTGATACCCCTCCGAGAGCACAGAGCCAGAGAAGCCAGAAATTGTTCCTCACTGAGATGGAGAAATGCCCAAAATACTGCCAGAAATATTTTTTACCTCTTCTTACTTGTTTATGAAATGCTTGACTGATGTCTGATAACCAATTTACTGTGAACAGACAACACCGAACCTCCCCTCTGTGCTGATAGAACTGTCGAGCTATTACCTGTGTTTCAGGCAGGGTGGGTTGTTATTCCTTGCAGTGCTTTGAAACTCAAAGAGACAAAAATATGTCTTCAGGGATCTCTTCAGAGCCGTAACAATTTGAAGCCTGAACATGTCAAAAGGGCTGTCTTTTATGTGTTTTCTTAGGTGACTTGAATGTCTGGGGACACTTAGGATTCAAGTAGGCTTAGGAAATCAATGGGAGTTCAGAACCTAACTTATTTAAACTTTCTTGAAAATCCCAGGGGAAGCTCAGCTGCAAAGCACGACTCTTTGAGAGCAGTAATTATCCCAAAGCAACACACTTTTATTTCGGCCAACAATGCCAGCACGGAAAGCGCTTCCTAACCCATCACAGTCCACAGGCAAAGATGTAAGCGAGAGTGGTTAGGACACCCAGGGACATCACTCCATAGCTGTTTTCCTTGCTGCTGACTCCATTCACATTGCATAATGGTTTCTCACAGCAAGAAACCCTCCGGTAGGTTTGGTTTTGTTGCTGACTTGTTGCTGGACACATTGGAGAACACATCTTAGAGATAACGTATTTAGGCTTGTTGGGCTCTAATGCAAAAGAGAAGGGGTGGGGTGGGGTGGAAAAGAGAAAGTAGAATGTAAGAATCATTGTTAAAATGTTTCCCTGGCTACATCTGCATTTGTGAATAAAAGAAGGCCAGGGATTAGTCCCAAAGGCAAATATGTCCTCTGCTCAGGTCTAGCAATAGTCTGGTCACGTCCACACTGCTGCAACATGATGCTGGCCTTCTCTGGGCTCCATGTTTCATCTCTCCCTAAAGTGGGATATATATGGATGCCTTTTAGTTCCAGCTGCCTGAAGCAACACTCAAGCTGTGTTGCTGCCCACCTGGACGGTTTTTCTACAGCATAAAACCAGGAGGAATCTATTGTACGGCCTGAGATTTGGTCTGAGAAGACATGGAGGTGTTTGAGGGTGCAGAGCCACAAGGACAGACCTGAAGGATTGTGCATGGCAGAGGGAGTTAGCCGTGATGCAGTTTTGCCTAGATATTTTTGAAAACAACCCTGAGAGTGAATATTGCCACAGCAAAAGCTAGCTTGTCATCAGAAAGGTCAGCAGAAAGCTGGGTGAGCTAACTGTGAAGCAGTGCACACAGCCCCAGGCTTGAATTCACTCTCTGGTGTTGCTATATGTATCTTCAGCATTTCCACAGCTCCAGTTTATAATATCAAGTATATATGGATACCGCAGTGACTACAATAGCAAGCAAAAAGGTTGGTGTTTCCTAACAATTGGTGGTCGGGGGCTATTGTTTCCATACGTGGCTTTGACTGGGATGAAAGCCCGTTCCTGGGGCTGTTCTTCTACAGCACAAACAAAGCATTGTTCAGAAACGTACTTGTTCCAACGTTGTTACGGACAGTCACACAGTATTTGTCTTCCTCTGCGCACATGGAAATGGTCAAACAGTTTTTGTTGGACTCCTGTTCTTGACACACGTAGCACATAAATGGGTAAGCTGGGGGGAAGCAAAAAAAAAGAAAGAAAAAAGCACATTACATGGTTTAGGAACCACAATACCTACAATCCAGATATCTCAATTTTCTTAGTTATAGCCTGATGAATGCTTGTGTTTGAATGACTAGTGACTTTCTTTATCCCTTGACCCGTGGCAGCAATGTTAAATTCCTCTCTGTCTCATATGTCTCAGACTGTGAAGTGTTATCGATCTGTTTGCAATCTCTGGCAACAGTAGATGTGAGTAGAATTCAAGGATTTGGGGTCTTTTATGGAGATTATTGCTGAGTGATAGCTTCTCTGTCCTGAGAGCTCTGCCATGTGAATTGCCAATTACTGTTCAGTCACTTCTTCTGGACAAACCTGAGCAGGACTTGCCAAGGAGAACCTGAGGATGCCTGGAGCATTTTGAGGAGGTGGAAAATGCCCAGTGTCCTATTTCTCTTTCAACTGGCTCGGAGACTACTGTCACGTATCCTTTCTTGTGGTTGAACGCCACTAACTGAACTGGCCTAACCTCAGTCCTGGGAAGTCTGGCGAGAGTAGTCAGATGCTCTGTCAAACTTCTGCATACTACTGTAAGATAGAGGATAAATGGGAAGTCTCAACCAAAAATATGGTTTTACTGGTAAATGCAGATTTTGTGTGATAATTCAAAAATCTGCAATACAGATATAGAAGATGACTGACAGAAACGGCAGGCAGTGATGAGCTGTCTTGTGTGTCAAGAATTTGTCACTTGCCCTCAAATCCAGAAGGTCGGACTTCTGGAAAGCCTCTGGAAAGCAATGATAAAAAAGAAGAAAAGCGAAAACACACCCTGGACGTGAAACCACAATCAAGTGTCTGCAGAACACTCCCCAGCTAGGCAGATGAATTGATTTGTAGGTTTTGTGGTGGTGGTTGGGTTCTGAGCTTGTGAAATCACCCAGAGCAATGTGGATTTGTGTGCAGGAGAGGGAATGAGTTACTTCAAAAACACAGACATTTTTGGAAAGGGAAGAAAACACAGGGCAGAATGTTTGTTAAGTTCCTGGTAAGTCTGGGGGCAGTCTGTCAGTATGGAAGGGTCAGAAAGCAACTTGGGGACACGTTCCTATGAGTGCAGTTTTACCCGATAAGAAGTTGGCAGCAAGAAAGTGGAAGAGCAGTGTAGGTCAGAGAGTCCATTAAATGAGAAGTTCCTGATAGGAAGGGAAGGAAAAAGTTATCAACTCATGATCCTAAGAGGGCCAAACACTGTTGCTTTTTTGCTTCATTCATCACCAAAAAGTTTGAATCTTCATGTACAGAGGAATAGAGGAGAGGAGATGCAATAAGGTTTTATTAAAACTTTTTGGCACAATCTTGAATGACATTGTTATGAGAAAGCCCAGGGAACACAAGTTAGTGGAGATGCAAAGAATGGGTGCAAAGCCAGGCATGAAAACACACTCATGGAGTAGTTCGCAATGGTTATTGGTCAAACCAATTGGAGCAATGCAACTCATAAGGACCTCCAGAGTTCTGCTGTGGGCTCAGGTCTATACAGTATTATCGCTGGTGACAGTAGGGATGGGATAGAGGATGCACATCACCTTTTTAGATGATGCCAAGGTCAAAATTGCAGAAAACATACAGTAAGTAAGTTCTCAGTGATTTTGACAGATGGATGCAATAAAAGAATGAAAAAAGAATGTATGCAGTTCAATAAAGAGAAATATATTACACTAAGGTAAAAATTAGCCTCTTAAATGTAGGATAAAGAACAACTGATTGAGTTACAATTAAGGACTGCAGTGTAAACAGCAGGAGTCAAGCATGTCACACTACAGTGATGAAAACAAACGTCACCCAAGGGAACACAGGCAGCAATGTCATGTGCAAGATATGGAAAGTGGCCTTTCCACTCTGGCACGGCCTCAGCTGGAGCACCGATGACCAAATCTGTATGTGACACTTCAAAAAATATGCAAAGCATTTGGAGAGAGACCAGAGGAGAGGGAAGAAAAATGGTCAGAGAACTTGAAAATATGACCTTGTCAAAGAGGTTGGAAGCATTTAGTTTGTTTATTACAAATGAGAAAATGCTGAGGAAACACACAGTAACCTTCTTCATACGGAAGAAAGTAAGGAACTGTTCTACACATCCTATGGTGAAAAGACATGAGAACTATACAAAAAGAGATGTTAAGAAATAGTAACACTAACTTTCTAAAAGAAGAGAATCTGAGCAATTCCAGGCTGTGGAATTTTCTTTGTTGAAAACTTTCAAGGACACATTAGACAAACATCTACCTTGGAGCAGGGAAAAGGATCATGACCTTTTAAGATTTCTTCTCGACGTATTTTATCTATAACGATGAGTTCATGGATGCAAATGGTAAGAGACCATCCTTGGTGGGCTGAGAGATCAACAGTTTTGATCAAAAGTTGCTTATTAGAGTCTTGAATGGGACCCCAGATAAACGAGAAGGATCAAATAACATTTACCTCCAAGTTTTCCTTGTCCCTGTGTCAGGCCAGAATGCTGTGATCTTTTACTCTTGAATGTTAAAACCTTGATATTAGGATTACTAACTTTCTCTGGCTGGGCTACAGAAAGGTATTGTATAAAAGACTGTCCTTAAGTCATTGGGAAGCTGATGCCCATATAAAATTTCATCAGCCTACCAGAGCAATAAAGTATCCCACCATGAATGTGTGCTACCGGACTTGGATCTCTATTAGCTTTCCACTTCATCCTGGGACACATTGAGGATGTTGCCTTTGGTAATTACTCTCTGTCCCTTTTGTGTCACTGCATTCAAAAATTACAGACACAAAATCCTTTCTTTTTCTGAAAACTGAATACTCCCTTTCCCATCCCCAAACTGCCCAAAGCTTCTGATCTTCCAGGCAAGCTGCAAAACCATCTGTCCAAAAAATGTAGGAGTAGGGGGTTGATACATCAGAAAGCAAGAATTAATTAGATGCCTCTTTCTCAACCCCTGCTAGATATGTATCATGGTTTCTGGGAAACCATCAGGCGTGGGGGAAATACTGGCAATCTGGTCATTATTCCTACGTGCAAGTAGCGATGTAGCAACACGTGGGTATCACTCACACATTCGGAGGACACACATTTGGAGTACCTCAGACTTCCCTTTGGGAGACGGATGCCTTTAATGTGACATATGCACAGAAAAGCTCTTTCACCTCTGCCTCTGATTTAATCTATAAAAATTCTCACCGTTGCATTTCCTAGGGAGCAAGACACATGGCAAACTGTGTGGCTTGATACAATGGAGGAAGCAGCAGTACAGAAAAGCCTATAAAATATTCAAAACCTGATCTGGATTAAAATATATGTTTTCTTGTGCTTTCTGGCATTCCAACTTGCATCATTTGGGAAGATAATATAGACCACTGCATGGATATAGCTTGGCATCCAGCTCCATACAATTAGAGCTCTATCACTCAGTTATTGCCTGCTGGAAAGAAGAATTAGTTTATCGGGATCTTATTTCTGCAGCAAATCCTTAATCAAGGCACAAGAAGAAGTTGGTAGCAGCATGCCTGCCTCATTGTGATACTGCAAAGTTGGTGACAGCCCTCTAAATTTTTGCCTCAAGAAGTTTTCACCATTTTCTCTGTAAGCCTTATCTTAACTAGTAGCCGTGTTAGAGGCTTACCTTGCTCCACACACAGGACAGCAGCCAGCAAGGTGACAAGAGTAGTCTTCATCTCCACCAGATCCTCTCAGCCGGACTGGGAAGATGTTTGGAGGGCAGGTTATATACCTTTTGAATGGTGGCAGCAGTTTTACAGGTTCCAGATGGCTCGCGTGTGGACATGAAATCAACCCAAGGGTGTGTAATGTGCATGTGGGAGTTTTCCATGCTGGAGCCCATGGAACAGGCTGGCACCTTGGGGAAAAGTCTTTTTAGCATCATATTTCTTGCTCTTCCAGTCATATGAGTGATGGGCAATGAGGATCTGCTCTCTTCTCCTACAAGTTTCTTCTTTTCACTCCTCCCAGCAGGAGCTGCAGCTGCACTGGTGAAATAGTGGAGCCTGGAGGCACAGGGAGATAGTCCTGGCAATGGATTTTTCTAATCCCTTTGGATAGTCAGCGCATGATCTACCAGGGTTCATACCATTCACTTTCTTTAATCATTCCACTGTACCAGAAGCTCAGACTCTCAACTGGCCAACGCTGGTTTGCCTCCAGTAAACCCAGTGTATTTTACACTAAATGAAATTAGCTAATGGTTAGTTAAACAGAAGATTTTCCTCAAATTTTCATGTCAGCCTTAATTTCTTTATCAATTTTCCATTACCTGTATTTAATCCCTCTGCTTGCTCTTCTCTTGGTTGTAATTCTCAAATACATTATGCACTTTATTTAATGAATTTTTGCTTCTATTTCAGGGATCCTTTAGAGTGTCTGCTTTTCTCCATGTCCAACCATTTCTGGAAACCAGACCTCCATTTATGATACCAGAAATTGGCACTGTGGAATTGCTGTTATACTTTGAAAAAGGGCATCTCTCAAACTGTCTCTTTTTCAGTCTCTCCTCTTAAATCAGTCCCTTTTCTTCTGTTCCTCTGTGATGCCCTCCTCTGAATTTCTTAAAATCTGTTTCTGACATTCTGGGAAATAGACCCTAATATAAGATGCATCTTAAGAGCTTGAGCTGCTATCTCAGTGGAGCTTCTTCCAAGTGAACTTAGTCCAGGACAGCAAGTAGCAGAATGTGCAAAAGAAAAAACTGCCAAACACGCCTTTTTTCTGGAAATTATGAAATAACTTAACAGGCAGTTCCCTAGAAGTAGCCACCCGTAGAGTATTTTTGTCCATTTCTAATATTAATCATTCCAACTCTGGATGATTTCCTTATCCATGTGAGTTTCTGATACTTTTTCAGGCCCTCCTAAACTGCTCCTAGGATGACATCAGCAGGTGGTGAATTCCAAAGTTGTTCAAGCCCAATGTCAAAATAGAAATCCCCGTTCTTCTTTCTGGAGGTTTGTGAGGTCAGCAGGGAATATGCTGGTGATGATGGAATCAAACCTTTTGCTTTGCAGAGGGCAATTTGGTTTACTGCCCAAGTGTGTTATAAACAGGTTGTTTGTCATAATTAGTGGGTGTGTCTTCTTGCTGGTATTTTGCAATGAGGATAAAAGGAAGCAACCATTTTTTTTTTCCTTTTTTTTTGGGTCCTGTTAATTATTCCGTAGACTTCTGTTACATAGATTCCTTTTCCCTTCCTCCATGAACAAAAGAGTGCTCTAATTATTGCCATGTGCCCCATCACGTTGACTTTGCCAACATCCATTTGTTCCTTCATGAACCTTCATGCAATTGTATGTTGGCTCAGTGCAAGTCGGCTTTGAAAGAGAGTGGTAAAGCTAAGACGTGTCCTGGTTTGAGGTAAATAGAACCAACTTTCTGTTCAGTAATTTCACTTCTTAGCTAGGCCTCTTCTAACTCTCTGAAATTAACAGCGTATTGTGCCAAAACCTGTTTGTTCTCAGAGTGATAAGACCAAAGTTTACAGTCAGTGCCAAGGAACGGTATGCAGAAAAGCTCTTGTTTACACTTATTACTATATCAGCCAAGGTCAGTTAATTTCATTATTTGCCCCATTAGAGGGTTGGAAACAGAAAAGCACACAGGGATCCCACCTGCAGGGAGGAGCAGGCAGGACAGGTGACCCAAAACTGACCTACAGGGGTATTCCATCCCATCTCCACCATGCTCAGTACAAAAGCTGAGGGATCAAAGGGTCAGTCTTTCTTCAACGCTGACGTCCGAGGAGAACCCTGTCTTTTCATCTGCCTTTGATCCTGATCCATGTGTTCCTGACTCCAGCTCTGGAATCCAGTTCCCATCTGTCGCAAAGTCCAGTCTGGGACTTCCCCAGTGCCTGCTGGTGACGTCATCCTTGGACCTTAATACATTTTTGCATATACTGTGTCTATTTCATTATTTTCCTTTTTATTTTTTTATTAACATTTCAGTAAAGTAGTTTAGTTTCTTTTAAACTTGTAAATCTCTACATCTCTACTCCTCTTCTCCAAGTACAAGAGGTAGGGGGACAGCATCTCTCACTGGCCATTAGCCAATTTGGTCAAAACTACGACACGCTGCCAACAAATGTGTGCTAAGGAGAGAAACTTGAGTAGGAAACAAGCTCTTCTATGTCAAGTAGTTCTCTGGGAGCTGTCTCCAGGACATTAATATCTTTGTTAGTACCCAGACATCCTGCAATGCTGGAGCATGCCCTCTTCTCAGCGTCTGGAGAGAAGTAATTTTGCAGCACAGTGACTGGGTCACAGTGATTCCTTCTTTCTCAAGAGGACAGATTATGAAACTCAACGCAGTCAAAGGCAAGACTTAAGGTGTCTCTTGCCGCCTGGCATCACATCCTTTGGCCTGGAGGAGGGCCTGGAGCAGGTCAGCTAGTGACACCAACTGAGAAATAAGGTTGAGGAAGCCTACAAAAAATTCAAGGAAGCTGAGTCACCTCTGTAGAATAATCTCATTGCTGCCCATTCAGAAAAACTAAAATGGACCTCAAAATGGGGCCATGAGTTGGCTATATAAGACAGCAGCAGTTAATTTCAGGCAAGGGATGCTTTTGTCACTTTCCATGGTTTCCAGAAACATTCTAGACCCAGTGAAGACCTTGCTTTGATCTTTTGCATCCATCTTGTCTCTTGCTTTGTCATTGATTCACTAGGTGTTAATCAGATCTGGGCTAATAAGCAGAGAGAAAGAGAAGAAATTTTGTGTTGTGAGAGAAAAGACAGAGAAATTATTTGAGGACAGCAGAAGGCAGCATAGGTCCTTCAGAATCAGTGGTGATAGAGCCCTGAGAGAGGGAAAAGAAAGGCCAAAGTTAAACCACCTCCTCCAGGTGCCTAATTTATGCAGAACAAGGCCCCTTGGCTGATTCAGGTCCTGATGCAGTGACTCAGAGCACAGGATACTGTGCTCTTAGATAATCCACACAGAAAGCCAGCTACCTGCCAGAAGCAAACCCAACTATTTGAGTAAGACACAAGTCTTGTTCCTGAAAACCCTCAAGGCATCCCTGATGTCTCTTCAGGGCAGCTCACCACAATCATTTAAGAAGTATGCAACCATAGCAGCCAACAAATAAGAAATCCTGGGTGGAGAGATGTGGAATTAGGCATCAGTACCTGTGTGGGAGATCACAGGATCACAGAAACATAGGGTTGGAAGGGACCTTAGTAGATCATCTAGTCCAACCCCCCTGCCAGAGCAGGGCCACCTTAGAGCAGGTTGCACGCAGGAACGCATCCAGGCGGGTTTGGAATGTCTCCAGAGACGGAGACTCCACCACCTCCCTGGGCAGCCTGTTCCAGTGCTCTGCCACCCTCAAGGTAAAGAAGTTCCTCCTCATGTTTAGGTGGAACTTCCTATACTCAAGTTTGTGCCCATTACCCCTTGTCCTGTCACTGGGCACTACCAAAAAGAGCCTGGCCCCATCCTCCTGACACCCACCCTTCAAGTATTTATAAGTGTTAATTAGGTCCCCCCTCAGACGCCTCTTTTCCAGGCTAAAGACTAAAGAGACCCAATTCCCTTAGTCTTTCTTCATAGGAGAGGTGTTCCAGTCCCCTAATCATGTTGGTAGCCTTATGCTACACCCTCTCCAGCAGTTAATGTCACACTAGGATTTCTCAGGAAGGCTGGCAGAGAGGAGTCTCCTCTGACACAACACCCATTTCCAAGGGAGGGCTCACTAAGGGAGCTTTCATGGTTTTAGGACCTCCTGTGCCTCAGGGCAATTGCTGGTCCCACCTCTGGATAAGGACTCTTTTATGTAACTTGAGAGGTGGGTCAATCTTTGGCCCGAATCCATGGGTAGGAAGGAATGCAAAACCTATGGGGTCAGGTAGAAGCCAGGTGAGAAGGAAGCAGACCGGGGCCCATGAATGGAGCTGCCCCCTTAGGGACAGGAAGGACTCCTGGCTTCCCAGTGCTTTTCATAACTTCACCATGCAACATCCGTAAGCAGATCATGAAACCCTCCACTGCAGAAGCAGGCTTTACCATTTGCCTTCACACCCAGGTTCCCTCCCATCCCAAAATGAAGGCACCTGCCAAGTTCAGGTAGCACAAGACATGATGTCATTTTAACCCTGCTTGCCACGAGCAGGTTCTGTATTCACAAACTCAGCAAGTCAAGACCTGGGGCAGTACTAGCCCCAGCTTAGCCTTGTCCTGCGCAAACCAGAACTGCTCTTAAGAATTCTAAACCTGTGGCTAGCAAAGGCTGGAGACTGCTTCAAATAGTTCAGTTGTTACCACCTTATCATCTGGGTGTGGGGAGGAGTATAGCCATTCGAGGCCACGGATCAGTTCTTGACTTGCTCAAGATGTTCTGATTTGTGTGCTACTTGAATATCTCTAAATCTGCCAGGAGGAGAAGAAAGGTGAAGAGATTAGATTGGATAGAAGATGACTGGAGCCAGATCAGCTGGGGGTTGACAGCACAATAGAAACCATGAGGACAACCAAGAGTCTCATGGCTAAAGATGAAGTATCATTACCAACCTTGCATTTGTACCGAGGAGAAAAAAGAGATGAGGCTTTAGCAAGAAAATAAAGGTTGGAGGTAAAACCCAGAATGAGACTCTATGAAGAAGCCATCGAGGAAGACTGGGAGAGAAAACAGCCAGGGAGTGCGTAGTTGGGGGTTGAATGTGGATGTGAGGAAGGGTGGACAAGAAGGGATAGGAGCAAGCTGGGGTGAGATGAAGCCAGGAGACCACATTTGCTTTGCAAACCTGTTATAGAGATCCAGCTATTTCTGGGTGGTGTTGTTCCTCTGCTTCCAGCAAATACTCAGCAGTGAGCAAAGTGTGTAGCTGCTCTCCTTATGCAATGACTGTACAGAGAAAAAACCGGCTGGGTCAGTTGTACCCAACTCATTGCCCTGGGAGATCTTGTTGGGGTAATCCTAGTGGAGAGCTTCTTCAGCTCAGGAGAAAGCATTTCAGCTTCCTGTGACTCACTTTGGAAGGGTTCGAGTGAGCAAATCTCTCATTCCTAGCTAAGATTATCCACAAGGAAGGTCAGTGCAGGGGAATGAGTTCCTTCAATTTTAACTCCGACAGGAAACTTGACTAGCAAACATAAAAGATTTTTTTTTGAAGTTAATATTTTCTTACAGATGAGGATGAAATTTCCAGACTCCCACAGACATACGGTAGAAATCATCTGTCTTTTCTGATGATTTTCCTTTAAGCACCATGCAAGATACTTTTCTTTCCTTTCAAAATAATCCGTAATGCTTATAAAGCAATTTCCACTGGAAGATCTTGAATCAGTTTAAAGAAAACTTAATGCTTAAGATTCCTTCATGTTGAGTCCCGCCTTGTTCCATCTCTTTGCCTGCTGGAGAGCTCAACAGCCATTTCCTTTTAGGCAGCTGACCCAGAAGAGACATTGAAAGCAAGTTAAATAGAATATAGTTTACTCTGAAATGAAGTCACAAAATGACACTTCTGCCAATGCAGGAAAAAAAAAAAAAAAGAGAGAAAATCTGGGGAGAGGCTTCCTGAAGTGAATGCAAAGCAATTGCAATATATTTCAGCATTGTTTCAATTTGACTTGCAGACCAGCACCTCCGCTTTTGTTGCTGCTAACATGGATGCATCCAGCCGCTACGCCCAATGTACCACACCACACAGTCACACAATAGAATAAAATGACACTTTATTGTGCCCAGCTTCTGTTTAACAACTATAATATTAAAGGCTTCCTCAGAGCCAAATTATACAGGGCAGAAAATGGTATAAAGGGAAAAAATGACACAAGAGAATCGCAGGGACAAAATGAAACGGGAAAAAACTGTGCGGAGTTACAAAGGACAATAGTAGGAGAGATGGTGGTTATACGATGCTCTTCCACATATGCAGGGCTCCATGTCATGCCTTTCTCTTCCAAACACCATTTTGAGAAAGGGTTTTACTCTTACACACTGTCATCATAGCATGGAAAGAGAAAAAATATTTGCTAATGGGCTGTGACCTTCCAGGTAGGAGAAGCCTATCCTACAAAGACGAGCTGAGAGAGTTGGGGTTGTTCAGCCTGGAGAAGAGAAGACTCCAGGGAGACCTTATAGTGGCCTTCCAGTATCTGAAGAGGGCCTACAGGAATGCTGGGGAGAGGGTTTTTACAAGGATGCGTAGTGATAGGATGAGGGGTAGTGACTTCAAACTGGAAGAGGGGAGATTTAGATTAGATATCAGGAAGCAATTTTTCATTATGAGGGCAGTAAGATACTGGCCCAGGTTGCCCAGAGAAGTTGAGTCCCCATCTCTGGAGGTGTTCAAAGCCAGGCTGGAAGGGGCTTTGAGCAACCTGGTCTAGTGGAAGGTGTCCCTGCCTACGGCAGGGGGGTTGGAACTAGGTGATCTTTAAGGTCCCTTCCCATTTAAACCATCCTATGATTCTATGAAACAGGGCAGCATTCATGCTGTACAGATGAGAGTTTGATCCCTTGCAATGCAAGGCCAAGCAGCTCCTTTATCCTCCAACCCCTTCAAAAACCCAGACGGAGGATGCAAGCAAGACTGGCCAAGACACCCAGAGCTATGATAGTGTAGCTGGTTTTCACACTGCTGGCACCGCTGATGTTACACAAGGAAGTCTCGCAGCAGCTGGTAGCAACGCCGGCTATGCCGATATTCAAGTCAATTGTTGGGCAGAATGCAGAACATTTCTTGGTAATGCGCTGGTTACGGTCATTGCCTGAAGTGGGAGAGCAGGAAAATAGGAAGAAAAGTCAGGTTTTTATCTTGTGTATTTTTTACAAACTTCAATAGTAGACTGGCTGTGCAATATCCAGTGGGGAATACATTGTTTTGTTCTGAATGGTGTTGGTTTTTCCTTAGGTTTTGGAACACTGCATCATTATTTGTGTATATGTGACCTATGGAGACCACCTCTTAAGACTCCTCTGCTGTTTTCCAGACCAGGTGAGTGTAATTTAGGGTAGGAATTTGGAGATCTAATACATTTATACAGTACAAAATTGCAAGACCATATGTTGCAACAGGGATGGGCTATGCTGAGTTCCTACATGCGGCAAGATTTACTCTCTGTGTGCTGTGATCCTCGTTAATTTTTCCGCCACACCCCGTGGTGGGAGGATGCTCTGCAGTCGGCTTAACCTGAACCCCCTCTTGTCATCAGAGCCTGATAAAAGCTTCACACTTACCTAGTCCCGTGGTAGAATAGGTTGTGAGACAGTACTTCTCATGGTCGGAGCATGTGGTTGTACTGAGGCAGTGTATGTTGGAAGGTGCATCTTTGCATGTGAAACATGTCAAGGAGAAAGCTGCAAAAGAAGCACACAACACCCATCACTCACCTCTGGAAATATCCGTAGAAGTATATAACTGGTGGTGCTGGTACAGAAGGAGGATCTGTCAAGCCCAGCAGCCACAGGCAAACACCCTCCTGGGTGCATGAAACTTGGCCCCAGAAACTCTTCTGGACCCAAATTACTTTAAGCTCAGCTTTCTGACACTGATGTGGTTTGCTTATTGAGTAACCCTCAAAGCATCTTCCTTCTGGATACTTGAATCCACATAAACATCTGGCATCCAAAATATGCTTTTGGAAAGAGCTCCCCAGTCTACTACCACTTGCGGCAGGAAGCTCTTGTAGTTTCTTTCCAACTGGGCTACTCCATACTCTGCTTGCTGCCCAGTAATTCTTTTATGGAAAGAGATCAGCTAATTCCTGTCCACACTCATCCTCTTCAAGTCATTTGAAGAGTCCTGACCTACACATCCTTTCTCAGACCACACACCCCAACAGTGAATTATTTGAAAAATCTTTTCAAATATAAAAAGGGAGAGACACACCTGAGAGTAACCTCCCTGGCCATAGTGAGCATGACTTTTTCTGCTGGCATGTCCTCACTACTCATCTCAAATTAGGGACAAGCCACCTAGATCTGCATCTCAGTGTTTGTGGGGAAGACGGAAGCTTCCATTTGGCTGGTTCATTTTCAGACTTCTCCTGTGCTGGACAATCCTGGACCTATAGAAGATAAGTCTTGGCAAACCAGCCCCTTGGTTGGAGCAGATTCCTTTTTACAGCCATCCATGGGAGGTGACTGCTTAGCGCTACAAAATGTGCACATCTGTAACACCGTGCATCAGCAAAGCGCTGTGCTAATGTGAATGAATGAAAACAGCTTGCCCTCAAGTAAGCTAAAGCAGTCATTCAGAGCAAAGAGATCCTTGGGGAAGGTTTCTTTGCAAGATAAAGGGAATTTCCTACTCATCTGTTTATCTGGAACAAACACTCCTGAAGTAATGTCACCCACTGGGAATTAGGCTCATTATTCTCACTTCCAGGCTATCCCTATCTATGACCGGTTAATACTCATCTTATATTTGTACCAGCACTGTCCTTTGCCTTCTTTGCTCTTCGTCTCCCTCACTCTTCTTCTCCCTTGCACAAGCTTCTTTTCCCTTGTTGGTGCCTTTGACAGCGATGTCCCAACCTCACTGCTCCCCTTGTCTGACCTTAGACAAGCTCATCTGGTCCAGTCTCTTTGCTCCCTATCATCCTACTAACCCAGACCTGGCTCCAGCTCTGACCATGACCCAAGGTGACCAAGGTCATTGTATTTCGTAGGAAGCCACAAAAATATCTTTTAGGGAATTATTCATTCTTCTTTGTCTGTGTGGAAACTGTCTTCTCTCCCTGCGACAGCCCCTTTGCCCTTTTGCCCTTTCCATGGCCCTCCAACACAATATTTTCCTTCTCTCCCCACCCCAGCCCCTTTGACCCTTTGCCCTTTCCTCTCACAGTCTGTAGTTTTCTCAGATCCTGCTGTCCCTCTGTTGTCTCTCGCTGAGGAGCCACTCGCAGGGGACACAAGCCAGGCAACTGGGCTTACAGGGGCTCAAAGCACGTCTCCCATCTTTCCATGCTCAACGCCCTTATAAATTGAAAAGCCTCAGACCTGGCACCCAGCTCACTCTGACTTGATACCAAAACTGTTGCAATTCGCTCCCAACCTTGGTCATAGTGATTTCCATCTCCAGGCACAAGGGCACATTCCTGCTCCACCCCACTGGGAGCCACCCCTTCCTCCCAAAATAACCATACGCTAGAGCAGAGTCCCCAAACTGGGTTTTCCAGACATGTAACCCATTTTATTCCTTAATTGACACAACTGGGTTTTCCAGAAATGTAACTCATTTTATACCTTAATTAATGCAGCTCCTTTAATCCAGCCCATTTCAAGAAAAACTTCCTGAATCTACACAGGCAGCAGTGGAGCTTGTTGCAGTCCTGTTTCAACCCAACCTCACAAAGCTGCTAATTTAAGATTAAATAATCCTGAGATCTTTCTAGCCAGGGGAGGAGGAGGCACCTTCAGGGGGGATTTTAACAACATCTCTGTGTTCAGGAGGTTTCTCTCTCGCTCACTATTTACTATAGAGGACTCTGGAGGAATGTGGGCTCCTAACTTGGTAGGGAACAATATTTCTTTCGAAGCGTGCCCCGCTCAGGATGCAAACCTGGGATTAAACCAGGCTGGTTTTGGAGGTCTCCTGCCTGTATCCAACAAGACCTCTGCTCTAACTGAAAAAGAATATTCCTCAAGGAAGATTTTCACGTGAATAATTCAAGCCGCTCAGATAAACAGCTTACACGTGTAAAGCATTAGCAAGTGCAAGTGCCGGCAGACGCAGGATTTACACCGTTAAAATCAGTCAGGTTCAGGATTAATTGGAACAGCAACCCGCCTTCTGGCTAGATTGCACAGCGAACTGGTGCTACGTATGTGTTAATTTTCACTGACTTCTTTGGTAAGTTTGCTGTCTTGTTACATGATCTTTTAAAAAAAATGTGATTACAGTTGATAAGCTGCAAGAAAGAATCCTTTTATTGCCTTCAACTTTCTCAACCCCATTGAGCACAATAATTTAGCACATGCCAAATTTAAAGTCTGTGAAGTCTCAAGTAAAACATTTACAGCCTCAAATTAAGTGTGAGTCTAAGTGCTCTGCTAGACCAGAATGGTCAGTAATTTGCAGGTGAAACCCTACAACAGAGCCTGAGAAAAAGATCAGTTTGCAATAAGGCAAAAGCCTCCCAAGCTGAGGAAATCAATTATTCCCCTGGAATAGTCAGAGGGATATTCAAGGCTGTGCCTTCTGTTCCTTGCCTGACCCATAGCCCACCTCTGTGCAAATGGGGCATCTTCCAGAGGCACAGGCAGTGGTTCTTGGCAGACCCAAGCCAAGCGGAGCTGAAGTGCAGGTTCCCAGTGCATACTTCCCCCAGAAAACCCCAAAACAGCCAGTTATCAGAACGAGAATGGGACTCTGCCTCTCCACCCCAGACCTGGGATCAACATCGGCAAAGCTACTTCAAGGCAACAACCTGCAAGAAAGAGATAGGAGCCAGAATTGCATCTTCGTGTGGAATACCCATCTCTACCAATTTAAGTAATGATGGTTTGTAATTACAACTAACAAACAAGCAAGTGAAAAAAATATAATAATCAGGCTGTAGATAGTTATATGCCAAATTTGCAGCTTTATTGCAAATATTGCCCTCTAACTATCCATCTCTGTATATCTCTCAACTAACCCTTCTTCTCAAAGAGCTGCACCAAGGGTTCTCAGATGCCTACACTGAGCCACTCCAAGGGACTGCACAAGTCAGGGCAGGTGGATACCTCATCCCCCACTTCAGCTCCTCAACATTCTTCCAACTTCCGGTGGGGATATATCCCCTGACTTCTTCTTCTGAGGAGTGGAATATTCTCTAGAGCCCAGCGACCCTTCAGATTTACCATTCATGCTGCAAAATCCCCTTGGCATCCTGCAATATCAAAGACATACCCTAACTCTGGGGCTCTTGCTAATGCAAAGCAATCCTTGGAGACTCACCACTCTCCGTGCACAGGGCTATGAGGAGCACGACAAGAAGAGAAGTCTTCATCCTTTATAGGTCTCGCAGCTTCCAAAACAAGCAGGACTCACCCAGGGCAGGTTTTATACCTCTGCAGTGTTTGCTGTGATGCTGGGATAATAACTATAGGGTTGCTGTGTCAGATGATGGATAATTGGGAGTAACGTGTCAGCGCTTGTATGTGAAAGTATGCTTTGTTGGAAATCTAAACAGGCTTATATTCTCCTCCCGCTTCTTCTTTTCCTAGTTGTTTCACAATGCAGCTTGTTCATCTAATTTTAAGTATGCAAGAGTTTCTAATTCTGGATAAGTGGAGGAAAAGCAAAATATGAAAACAAAACAGTGCTCACGTGCGGAGAGGAATGTTTTCCTTTACAGACCAGCTTGGGTCTCGGAGCAGGCTGCATCCTTGAGGATCCTGTCCTTTTCACACACTGTTTTAGTGCATATGGAAATTGATTGAATTTGAAATTGAAATTGGGATTGAAACGTCTTCAAAATGTCTCCCAGGATTGTCAATACAGCTAGATCAGAAGAGCAGTATCCTTCCACTGCATTTCACGGGGGACTAGGCATCATTTTTTGTGGACTTTTTTAAAGCTGCAGTTCAAAATCATAAATGCTTCTGGTTTAAAATTGGATATTTTATGTGAGGGAAAATATTTTCTTATTAGAAAATAAATTCCACTGGGCAATGAAAATGACCACTTAAATTAAAAAATAGAAATTACACCCACCCCCATCACATTGAACACGCTGCATTTTTTTTCACAAAATACAAAAAATAAATGTCAGGGAGAAAAAATCAAACCAGTTAAAGCATGGAGAATGAGGGACTGCCTGTTTAAGGATCTCAACTCTTTAAGTCTTCAGGAAAAAAAAAATATAGCCAGCCAAAAATTACATGAAATGCCAAATAGGAATACTCCACTGGGTTTCCATACGGTGCTCTTTATTCCTCCTTTTTTTATCATGTTTCATCCTATCTCCCTGTATAAAATCAGAATCTTTCCTGTCTTCTGATTGCTGTTTCTTTTTCCTCCCACTGTTGTCTTTCTGCCATCTAGTTGTGGGGATGGAAGCACAATCCCAGAAATAGTCCAACTGGATCCCTTTCACATGACACTCAGAGCTGCAGGAGTAACCTGCCTGCCCCAAACTTCTGCCAGCAACTCTGCCCCTTGCTGCTCTCCATCTGCTTTATTTTCCTTTTCCTTAGTCTCAAAGTTCCTCAGATTTCTGTCACCCATAGAAAATATTTGGCCTTCCAATATGACCCACCTACAGTCATTATCTCACCGAAAAGACATGCCCAGTTCTTGAGGTGATGTAACTCTTTCCAACACCTTTAAATTGGATGTATAAATATTGTTAGTATGGAGACCTGCGTGACTAAGGTGAGGAAATTTCTGCTTTCTCAATAGGTAGAATACGAAACTCAGTTGGAACAGAGGTGGCAATTAACCAAGAAAGCTCAAAGGAGGGGCGTTGTTTGGCTTCATAAGACCAATGCCTTTGTAAGGCACCAGGCAGGAAGAAAACAGAATCTGGTACCCTCCATGCCAGGCACTGCAACCCTCACTTCCTTGTGCAATATTTTCTTTTCCTCAATCCAGAAGGGATTTCATGAGCCTTTATTGGTAAATCAACTTTTATAGCTGCCTGTTTGAGGTAATAGCAGAAAAGGGGGCTCTAGGCACAAGGCGATGCCATTCCGCAGCCCGTTCGTTGCACTGCAGAGGCAGCCCACATTCAGATTTATTTCAGCCAACAGCATCCATTAACAGGTACAGAAATAGCATCTCAGCCAGGCACTTTTTTTCCCCCCCCTCCCTTGTAGTCTCATCCAAGCGAAAACTAAAATATCTCTTGTCTCCTGCAAGCTGCTGAGATTTTGAGATGGCAAGGCTGCACTTCTTAAAGGAGTTATTGCAGGATTTCTGACAGTTGAGATTTTCCATTAGATGATCCTGCACTTTACCAACTGGTCCCATATGTCCCCCTCATATTAATGTTATCTTCATCCCGCAGCAGTGCCAGGTGAGAGAGGTTGAAAAGAACCCAAGGGGGTAAAAAGAACCCATGGGGGTAAAAAGAACACAGATGATTAGGACACCAGAGGGACCAAGGCAAAGTTTACAAGTATTTGGAAGCTATGAACTTCAAGAGTATTTTGGAAAGAGGGGATTTAACTGGGAGTAGAGGATGAGGTGGAAAGACTTATTTCCCCTGACATAGTTGCTGAGTAGAGATGGAAGGAAAATGTGTTTTCTTCATCTAGTTCTAAACCGGGTTGAAATTGTCATGTGAGAAAGGCATACAATTTCTTTATTTTGGTGAAAACATGTAGCTGAAATTTAAAAGTAACTGTGAAATTCAGATGTTTTTACTAAATGTGGGTTTTCAAGTTGGCCAAAAGCTTTGAGAAGCATTTCAGAAATTATGATTATTAGCGTACAGGAAAAGTGACCACAAAAGTGGTTAAAAAGAAGTGCAAAACCCCAAATTTCTGTTGGTCTCACAGCACAGAAATGCTACGACACTTAACATTCTTCAGTTAGCCCATCTTGTGTTTAAATGAATACCAGAACACCCTCCTTGCCCAGAAATTAAATCTTTATAGGAGGACAAAACCTAATCCCATCTTCACAGCCTACAACCAGAGCTGTGGTTTTTCCCCGTCGTACAGAAACACGTACACATTGCAGCCTATCTTGAATGCTGGAGCAGCAGTACCCTCCTGAGATCCAGCTGGGCTGCAAACATGAGGACTTTTTTCCAGGTGCTGCTTTTCTACAAGCCCTCTTGAAAAGCAGCACTGCACTTATAAACTGCTCAGCTGGGAATTACGCCCCCTCCGGCTCCAAGAGTGCCTGTATTTTGCCCAGCTTAGCCATAGCTCTGCTCCTCCGAGAGCTGTGGGGGATCTCCACCCCATCTCCTCCACCTCCAAGCCTGGAAATGCAACAGTGGCAGAGGAAAGGGAAGGAGGAGAGGCCTCCCCACCAGATCAGACACTCATTGCCTCTACCAGGCCCTTTCTGCCCATTTCCTGCAAGGAAGTCACGAGCCATCACCCAGCAGCATCTTCTCAAAGCAGGCATGGAGGTCACCTTTCCATGAGGACAGATTCTGGCAGCACCGTCCTCATCTTAGACATCTCCAGCATCTTGGTGTGGGCTCTTTACCTATTTTAAAAGATGAAACCATCCACTCTCCAGAGATCACATGAGAACTTTGCAGCCCGGCCAGCAGCAAAACCAATACCTGGCAAGCCTCCAGTCCTGCATGTTAGCATTTACAAAACAATTCTCACTGCTGCTTGCAATGGGAACAACACAAACATCTTTGGCCTTTCCAAGTTGACACCTTCATTTGTTAGCGCTGAGTGATCAGGCAGAACATCTGGCTTTACGGAGCGTCTGTCTTGAGTTGCTGGATGCAAGTGGGTCAATTGAGAAAGACAGCCAGGAGAAGACTCCCAGGTGCTAAAAAGAGGAATTCAATGTGAAGTAGAGAATCAGACCACAGCCCTTTCTGGCAGAGCTGTTTTCTCAGGCTGATCTTAGTGTGGATATAGCAAACACAGTCTAGAATAACATAAATCTTTATTTTGTCTGACAATTGTCATACACATGCTATCAAAAGAGCTTTCCCAGGGAAAATTAGTACAAAACAACAAATGATACAGGGGAAAAAATAGGAGCTATATTGCCATGCCATTTTGTGGATGGGACCTGAAGCAATGTCTTGGAAAAAACAGGGTAGCATAGACCCTGTTGGGGACACTTGACAGAAGTTGTTCGTTTCTCAGCTGGGGAATACCTTGTAGGTTCTTGGGTTGTCACATCTTCTCCCACCCCTCATCACAATCCTGCCCTGACGACACAGATCATACTGGCCACAATTCCCAGGAGCATCACGGCATAGCTGATTTTTATGCTGTTGGCACCACTGAAATTGCACAGGGAGGTTTTACAGCATTTGGTGGAATAAGCTGCCACACCGAAGTTCACGTTTGTCTCAGGACAGTCTACAGAACATTTCTTGGTGATGCGGTATCCCATGTCCTTGCCTGGATGGAGAATAAACAAGAAAGGAGAGCTGTGATTTAAAATTCTTCTGCAAGAGCTGATCAGAGGACGACAGGAGGAGATATAACGCACTATGCTTAATTTGCAATGCAGCAATAACAGCTATCAGCAGATTTGATGAATGCTGGGTGAGTATCCACACAACCTGCATCAAATGCATGACACTAGAAAGTCCTTGATAAAAATCCAGACCGTGCTTCCTGTAGAACAGCAACAAATCATTGAATCATAGAATAGCCCAGGTAAGAAGGGACCTTTCAGATCATCAAGTCCAACCATCAACCTAACGCTGCCAAAAACCATCACTAAACCATATCTCTAAGCACTATGTCTACCTGTCTTTTAAATACTTCCAGGGATGGTGCCTCAACCACATCTCTGGACAGCCTGTTCCAATGCTTAATAGCACTTTCAATGTAAAAATTTTTCCTAATATCCAACCTAAACTTCCCCTCGTGCAACTTGAAGCCGCTTCCTCTTATTCTATTGCCTGTTACTCGGGAGAAGAGACAGATCCCCACCTCTCTATAGCCTCCTTTCAGGGAGTTGTAGAGAGTGATAAGGTCCCCCCTCAGCCTCCTTTTCTGCAGGCTGCCAATCACTGCCGTCACTGCCAATGCATTTTTGGTTTCTAAAACCGCATTACTTACATCCAACCCCTTTCCATCCTCCATCACAAAGCTCTCAGATCAAGCAACAGGGTCTGCCCATGAAAATCTGTGTGCTTCAACCAGCCCTGCCACAAGGTGGTGAGGAACATACCGCAGGTGGTGGATCACAGAGCACTGCTGAAGGATTCACATGGGTTATGTGTTGTGATCCGTAAACCTCCATGATGAGTTCTTTCCAACAGGACCAACTACTGCCCTAAAAAAACCTGTTGACCATCAATTTGTCTGGAAGAAAAATAATAAAAACAAACACCTTGAGGTGTTGCTGGTACTCACCTAACCCAGCAGTGCTGTATGTGGTTGTACAGTATTTCTCATGGTCTTCACACTTGTAGGTTTTAAGACAGTTCCAGTTGGAGTGCTCATTGTCGCATGTGTAGCAAAACAGCGAGGAAGCTGGAAAGAGTGCACGCGCCACATATTAGTGGTTTCCAGCAATACCCTCCCAGGAAGAAAGTGTCAAAAGCCATATCCCTTCTTGGAAAATACAAAGTGAAAAGCATGTTACAAGCATGTTTTCATGACAAGTGAATTAAGAATTTCATTTTGATTAACGAAGCTGAAAAAGCAAACAAATAGAACAAAGCAAGTTTTCTTTCTTTATTTCAGATTTTCGTTGATTAAACATAAAACCACATTTTTTTTCAGCCTGAGCAGCACTCTCAGGTGACCTCTCTTTCCTCTCCTGGCTTTGCATTGGCCTGGTTGGCAACCAACCCTCAAAAGCAGAGCTCATGACTTGCCCAGCTGGGTCCAGTATACCTCTGGCAAGGAGAGGAGGAGCTAACACTGTTCTCAGGTGAGAGCTCAGTTGTTAGTATTTTCAGACTACATCTGCAAAACACCGTACAGACAGGAATTAATTAAAGCCTATGACACCCCTGTGAGCTAAATTACTGAGCACAGAGCCACATTAAGGGGAGTTCCCTGGGAGAGGTTGCTCTGGACAATAGAGAGATTATTTCTACCAGCGCCTGGAACAATATGTTCTCAGTGATATTATTAGCATGGCTATTACAAAGCCAGAGGTAGGTAGGATATGTATTTCTGAACAAACCTGAAGCAAATTGAGTCAAATTTCCAGGCTGGCCAGCTGGCCATGCTGGAAAACAGGCACATGCGATCTCGTTCCCTGAAGGTGGATTCACAACAAGTGAAAACTGTTTCCCTCCTGTTCAAAGTCCCCTGGAATGCTCCTCATTTCTGAGCAGCTGCGACAGAGACAGTTGAGCTGCTCTTAGGACAGCCTGCTCCATTGTCACCAGTGGTGGAGAGCCCATGGTTGAAGGTGACCAAATTGCAAACTGGGGAGGGTCCTTCATTAGGTTGAAATTTCCCTGATTTTCTCAACCCAGGAAGGCTTTTATTTCTGCACAGAAGAGCCCCTTTCAATTGAATTTGGACCTATTTTTAATAAGGAAACTCTTCCCAGGCACTCTGCAAAGCCCAGCTGCTGTGAATTCAAATACATCTCTGAAGTTGAACCTGCCCATCACGCTTGGTTAGACAATTCCAGTAGTAGTTTTAACAGAGAATGAAAAGCCATTTTAAGCCCTAACTACCCCAGGTAGGAGAAGAAAAGGCCCCCCCTTCTGTGATGTGTACAGCTTAAGTCAGCATTTGACTGACTGTCTTGCTCTGAAACCTACCCAGATGCTCTTTTCTAGTGCCAGGTGTTGCGAGCGCTGGTGTTGTCCATAACAGCAGATAAAATCATCCTCGTTGCATCCTGGTTTTGACTTCTCTTTAACTGTCTATTCTGCACTCGCTGCTTCTCCACCACTTGGAGTTAAGCCTCTCGCCTCTCCTCTGGAGGTCCCCCAACCTGAGCTGCGTGCTCCATTTGCAGACCATGCCAGAGCAAGCCCAGACACGCTGCCTAGCCAGTGTTATTGCATTTTTCCAGTCCCTGTAGCTCTCTCTGATCTGCTTTTCTGCCAAATTTCATGAAGTTGTTCAAACCACTTCCTGCTGCAGATGGAGCCGAGACCCCAGCACGTACGTGAAAGCAACTGAAATGCACTTGTCTTGACTGACTGATGCAAGGAAAATCCCTTCCAGTCAGGAAACAATAACAGCTTAAATCATTATAGCTGTTGTGAAGCCTTGCCTGTGTCTGACCTCCACCTTCCATTAGCTCTAGTTTTGCAAATGCAGCCAGAATAGCCTTAACGGTGCAAAAAAGTCTCGTAGTACTCCTGCAAATACACTCGCAGAGCCAATGTTTCTCAACTGGATATTTCTACACAATTATCTAGTTGTATCTGCACCTCCTTTTGAATAAGGACAAGCACAGAGCATTGTGGATCTCATTACAAACACACTCACTCCTAGACACTTAAAAAAACCTCTTCAAACCTAAGAGCAAAGAGCTGTTAGGCTTTCAAATACCTGCCAACAACCTACTTTCTTAATTGTAATGTCTTTGTGGGAAATAAAGTGAAACGCTGGCAGAAGATGCGGTGCCAATGCCAGCCATGTTACCTTTATCGAGAGCTCCTCAAGTTTCATTCAGGAACAAAAATAAAACCAAATGCAAAACTGCGAACCCAGCTTCTTTCCTATTAGCATTTCTCAGTTCACATGTCTATCTTCAGATGGGAGTGGTCGGAGGTTGATACTTGAGGGTGTGAGGAACCAGAGTGGTGAGCTCGTCTTCTTTGGGTTACGGGTACCTCAGCAAAACTCACCCAGAAGCTAAGACTCAACCACACTAAATATTGCTTGACGCAGCTGACAACAAAGAAAAACTGCTCTACCAAGACCTCAACAATTCCAAGAAAAGCTGTCAAACCTTCTTGCCCCTGCATTATCCCTAATTTCTCTTCTGGTATTTTCATCCTCTCCATCTGGCTCTCCCAGCCTCCAAAGCTCCTTACCTTGCTCGGCACACAGGACTGCCACCAGCAGGGCAATCAGAAAAGCCTTCATGGTCGTTGTGCCCTCAGAGCCTGAACAATGTGGGATGGTGCACCACGGTAAGGTTTTATACTGGGACTGCGTTTACTTTGACTTCCTTTGATTACAGTAATTTGAGGTTTGGGGAGTGCCAGCACAGAAGATGCGATCAGTGATGGGTGTGTTTGTGCGTAGGAACCTATTATGAGTCTCCAGGTAGTAATTTTTTTTTTAACTTCTCATTCAGATCCAATCTTTTTTTCCAAGGCCTACTCCTGCTGACCACGTCTGCGTTGCTAATTTGGGAGACAATTTATCTGATTCAAACATGGAAGTCCCTTCTTGCTCCGGTGGGATGAACCATGAAACCTAAAGCAAAGCAGAGGCAGCTGCACCAGTTCTGGGGTGCCTCATTGCTTGCAAGATAGTAGGCGTCACCTGGCACTCTCCATCCTTTCTCTCTGCCATGACATGAGAGCTTCTGTCCTGTTTTGAGTAACATGAGACTAATCTCTCTTCTAATGCTTGGGAAAACTTCACTTTTAGAAGACTCTAGTGTCTGAAATTGTGAAAGTATTTACTCTATAGCCAGCTACGTTATATAGGTTTCAAGGTCTCAGTGTTTTCAAGCTTGCCTTGTGCAGGGATGAAGAAGAGCAAGACCTGGGCGCTTGACCCAAGCTGCCAACAGGATTATTTCATACCATGAACGTCACATTCAATAGAAATTAGAAAGTTTGCTGTGAAGTTCTCTCTCTCCCTTGATGGCTGTAATACAGACAAGTTCTTGCCCCGTTGCTGGACCCTTGAGCCCTTCCCTTCCTCCTGAAACTGCAGTGCTCGCAGTGTCTGGCATTTGTTGTCCACTGCTGGGAGTGCACAGCTTCCTAAGGATAGAATGGGCTGAATATAATCCTTGTATATTTTGTATTGGTGTCAAGATCAATACTGGTTCTTTAGTATTATTAATGTGAATTATTTAGGCTTATCCTATTAACTTTATTTATATTTCAACCCTCGTGTTTCCTTGGTTTTCACCGATTCCCCTTCCCTGGTGGGGAGGCGTCATTGGGTGACAGAATAATTGTCTCAATGACAATACATTATTGTGAGTTTCCCAAATCTTAACAGCTTCATATCTGTGGGAAGTGGAAAAGGAGGGAAAAAAGAAGGTTTTTCACTGGATTGTATACAGTCATTCACAATCATCTCACTTGTATTAAGGAAAGTGCTTTAAGCAGAAAACCAGCATGTATTGTTCATGTAATGACACTATTTGTGCCTGGGGACTGTCACTCAGAGGCTCCTGTGGTCCAGGCAGGGATAGGGTTCAATGTTTTTGTTTTGCTCTGCTTCTCTGTCCTCCAGAAGCATCCAGGGTTTCCAAGCAACGATGTTTGTTGCTACCTATAGACCAATTTTGGACTCTGTCAGGTTTTTCCAGTCCCTCATGACCTTTCCAGTACTTCTGTGCTCCCTCCTTCTGCTCCTGCAACCACTTAATCACCTCTTGCCAAATGATTCAGGATGCAGCAGAGGCACAAAGTGCATGGAAACAATTGCAAGAGTTAAACTACGAATGGGAGTGAAAATGACTGAGAAATAAAGCAAGTCCTGGTCAAGAAGACATCTCAGCAGACCAGGACCCTTTCTCTTTAGAGAAGAAATGACTACGGGGAGCTCAGAGTCAAGATTTGTAAAGTCAGAAATGGTGCGGAAACAGACTAAAGGACATTCAGTTGCTCTTTGTTTTCCCCAAATTACTCTCCAAGGAGTAATCTTGATCACCTGTCTGCAAGATCCTGGGCAGATGATCCCATGCTCAACCCCTGTGATGGGTTACAGTCATTCTTCCGTTGCATAGTTTCTCCTTTTCTACAGCAGCTTCAGCCTCCAATGGTTTCTGTCTCTGCCCGTGCCCAGAGCAGGATGGAGGGGATAAGCATCTGGTTTTCAAAGTCTTCCACTCTGTTCTCTGGATTTGCCTTGACCTTGAGCATAAATCTTTAATTATCTCCTCTTTTAGCAAGACCCACAAGACAGCTAATGTAGGAGCTATACTTCGGAAATAAACTGTGTAAAAGCCATACTCTCTGAATGAGACTTTGTATAAATACATGCATAAACAATGTCAGGCAGGAAACACGATATGATAGAGCACGGAGGGAAATAGTAGGTATTAGTCTACATGTTTGTTTTACATATAATAGCCAGGCTTCTCTCAGCCAGCTGGAGAAATGGAAAACAAAACTTCTTTCCCTTCCGTCCGTGTTGAAAATCCAGAAATGAAACTGAATTATAGCACTGAATTCAGCTCATCTTGGAGCCAACCGAGCAGAAAAATGCAGCTCCTCAGCAGGAGGAAGGGAGCAATGCGTGAACACAGCCCACAACAAGAAAGAAGAAAGGCTTTGAAATTAAAACAAATAAATGAACAGTAAATAAATGACACTGTTAAAGCAATGTGCATCTGAATAGAAAATCTGTAAGTGAGAAATGAGCTGTAGGAAGTGGAAATGTGAGAAAGCATTTAAATAGATTAGAGAGAGGGAAGGTTAATAATAATAAACAAGATTAATATTTCACCCAGAACTGGAAAGAGAGAAAGAGGGAGCTGAGAAATATTAGTGCAAAGCCAGATAAATCAAAGCAAACACACAAAGCCTGGGGGGGGGCGGATAATTGAAAACAGGCAAAGTGAAGGTAAGAAGTAAGATGGGATGGGAGGGATATATTGACGTTTTGCTATTTCTCCTAAGGTGGCATTACTTAGCGCTGTGCAAAATGTACATGTTGTTATGTGCAGACACTGTTCAGGTATTAACCATAGCCCTTCAGGAGCTGAAGAGAATTTTCTACAGTTCCCCAAATCCCAGTTTAACCAGCCACTGGAGTTAAACTGCAGGGTCTCCTGTGGGGCCTGGATAGAGAATGCATCTGGGGCATCACCTGGCTCCTGTCCCTGTGTCCCTGAAGGAGAAGACTCCAAAAGCTTTGGGATCCAGGCTGGGGGCTGGCCAGGTTCCAAAAACACGCTGTTCTTGTACGCTGTTGATATTGCAATCACGCCCAGGGGCACTGCAAGAGCTTTGAGCTCCAACCAGCACCACGGCGGTGGGGCGGGTGACAGCGAGCAGCCCACTTTTTCAAGCGAGGGGAGAAGACAGTTGGAAAAAAAGCCAGGGCAAAGACAACTGGGGTAGTGGGAAGTGCAGATGGCGTCAGGAAAACACTGTGTGGAAGTGTTAAAATTACTTTCCCAGGGACATAAAAAAAAAAAAAAAAAGAGGGGAGGGCAGGAGGGTAAATCTTGCTGCAGAAACTGGGCTAGGTGGGTGTTGACCCAATAGTGTCACAAAGGACATGAAACAGTTAACAGAGTCTGGGAATTTTAAGGAAGAAACCTTAACCCACTTTGCACTTGGCAGCCGACAGTGTGTGTTTGTGCCAGACCTTGGAAGCGTGTTGTGCAAGGCCTGTCCCTTTTGTGTAACTGGAGCCAGACAAAGAGTGTTTTCAACCCCGTGATGAAGTGGCAAGGTCCAAACTGCCAGGTCCAGGGACGTTTTAATGTCAACTGTCCCCCGCTTTCTACCTTTTTCTTTCTGGAGGGTGGCTCCAATCACAGCTCTGCTCCATGGTACAGAGAGGAATCTCTGTGATTCAGCTCAGGGTTGCAAATTGAAGCCACAGTGAAAAAAGGGGATGCCATGGGAGAAGGTGGGAAGAAGCAGCCATGGGAAGTGCTTCTGGTATGCCTGAGTCACACAGATGTATGCAGGGCAAAAGGTCCAGCACAGCCCTGGACAGCATCAAGCTAATCTGGTCGTGTCCTCTCCTCCTTCCTTGGCAGGTCAGGGAAGGGCAAGTTGCTCCATCTGGCCATTCAGTGGCAACAGGGTTGGGTGAAGGACTGGTTGGAGGAACATCATGGGATCCAGAAACCCCAGGAAAAAAAGGAAGGTCTGAGTGCGATATTTTGCCTTTTCACCTTAAGGCCTGACTGTTGCAGGCAGCCTGCTCTATTCTTCCCTTTCCCAAAGCACATCTGGGTCTGTAGCTGACCTGGTAGGCTCTAAACAACAGGACAGAGCTCCTCAGGCCAGCCTCATGGCAGATGACAGAGGCTACCAAACCTCCATCTAGGAAAGACAGATGTAACCCAGATCCACCGTGTCTGTTTGAAATACAAGGTGATCCAGGTAGACTTCCAATCTCAGCATGAGAGCTGTGACCGTCACAAGTAGCCTTGCATGGTCACAATAAGTGAGGAACATGAGACTTTTGGGGTCGAAGCTACCAGCTAATGGGGGACCAAAGCCATGACTGGATGGATGGATGAGGGGAGAGCGGTAGATGTGGTCTACCTTGACTTCAGCAAGGTGTTTGACACGGTCTCCCACAGCATCCTCCTAGGGAAGCTTAGGAAGAGTGGGTTAGATGAATGGACAGTGAGTTGGATAGAGAAGAGGGAGGTCATCCTCCCCCTCTGCTCTGCCTTGGTGAGNTTTTGTCACATTCCCTTAACTTCCAAGGTCCTAAGAAATAATTTAGCCCATCAGCTTGGAGGCTTATGGGGAGGTATCAAATGGCACCATCGTGTATCTAGTCAACCACCGTGATTCACATCCCTGCCAATGCCCTGGCTGAAGGGCCAGATCCAGACTAGCTTACCAAACAGGGCACAAGCCCAGCCCCAATGCCAACCATGCCATTGGACCATCAAAATGGCTTGGGCACACCCCAGCCAGCATTGTCTCAAACAGTGCCCTGACATGAGGCTGCTCCTTGCAAATTGGCTGTAACCACCCTCAGAGGTTAGAGTTATGGATTGAATCATCCTTGTTGGATCCAGGGCCAAGGTTTATTATTCTGTGGTGACACCTCTGCAGCCAGGAGGGGAGTTATTGGAGACCTGCAAGGTCTGAAGGAAAAAGGGCAGCGAAGAAGGATAGCTGGGAGAAGAAAGAAGAAGTGAGAGAGAAAAACCCATTACTCTCTTGGAATTCCTCCAAAAGGATTAATACCAGTCCTCACCAAGGAGGATGCCACTGGCCACAACCGTGTTTGGGGAGAAATGATCCTCACAGGTTTATTTAAGTTTGCACTTGTAACACAGCTCAGTTGATAATTCCCCAAACTCTCATTGCTTTTGCACTGAAAGTGGGAATTTCCCATTGTCTGAGGTCCAGCCCTCCTCATCTACTTTAATGACGTGATCAGTCAACACACAGGCACTAAAATGAGACTGTCCCCTCTTACATGTTCATCCTGGTCCTGACAAGTGAGGCTCCGGTCTTTCTTTGAAAAATCTTGGGCTGCAATAAGCATCTGACCTATGCCAGTACAAATGCTTATGAAAGGTCTATCAAAAGCTTCACCACAGAAGGTTTTGTCAAGGTTCTCCAGGAAGAAAAGTAGGTGACAGCTCTCATGTTTGTCTTCACAGCTGTCTTTCTGATCACTGTGGGGTTTTTGTGTTTGTTTTATGGTTATGTGGTGGTGTAGAGAGCAGTCATTTGAACCTGCCAAGCCAGTGATATGTGAAACTCCTCTAGGACACAGCTGCGGTAGTAGCTGGCCTTGTGAGAGCTTCCACAGCTATCTGCAGGGACTTCAAGAAAAGCTCAGACTAGTTGTCCCTTTTACTCCTGTAAGAAATAAACTTTTCCATGTCTACCCATTATAAAGGGTAGACATGGGCACCTCACTCCAGAACACAGGGAAGCAGTCACGGCTTTCAAAATTACTCCTTTTTGCGTGATGGGTATTTCAGGCCTGGAAGTTATCCTCTGTGCTGAAAACCAATAGCTGAAATTTCCAAAGTGAAGCGAACGCTGAGAATAAAATGAGAAAAACACGTTTCTCCCCGTCTGTGGGAAAGCTGTAATGAGCTCCATAGACAACCTCTGTACTCTGCAATTTGTTTTAGGGGCTCTGGATCTGATACTTTCCACATGGATCCCAACTGGGAGTGTAAAAAGTCGGGAGTGGAAAAACTCAGCACATGCGTAGGAAGATCCGGATGCTCTGGTTTCTCTCCCGACCCACTCCTGCTGACCCAGCCAGGTACGGCATCAAAACCCCGGTTGCACGATGAGAAGAAGAGCTTGGGCCATCCCTCATTACGTCTAGAAACTTGTCACACCTCAGGTAATAACCATGCTGAAACCTCCACAACTGCGGCTGAGGAGGCTGAGGAGAGCACGGCTGTCCCCCGGAGGAGGAGGGCCCACAGCAGGCGGAGGTGCTGGAGATCAAGGAAATATCCTGGCTGAAACCGTCCCAGCCCGTCGGGTGTGTTCAGCAGGGCAGAGAAACAAACAGGATGATATCTGGGAACACAATCATATTCCTCTCTGGGCGAGCAGAAGGGTATTTTCCCAGGAGTGTTAGCCAAAAAATTCAAGGCTGCTTTTTGTTTGGTTGGGGTTTTTTTGCTTGTTTTGGGGGGTTTTTAAAATTATTATTATTTTGGAAAAGCAGGGCAATGTTTTGCTGGGATGTGTGTGTTTGCACTGGCGGAGGGAAAGGCATCGGTCCACCTCAAGAACATCCCCGCACACTGTGTTTTTGTATTTTGGCTTTGGCTCCTCTCACCCCATCCCCACCGCTCATGAGGCATGGTGAGAGCAGCTCGCGTGCCGTGATCGATCCCATCCATAGTCGGAGTGGCCCCTCCAAATCCATCTTGACAGCCAGTCAGCACAAACAAGGGCTTGTAAACCTCACGGATGACAGCCTGGGAGGAGCATGGGAACCAAAAGCCACCCACACTGATCTAGGGAGCAATACCAAGGTGGAAAAGTCACCCTAGGTTTGACGGCACCCTCCTGCTTGCCAAAGAAAGGGCATGGTAGGAACAACTTGCCCCATATTGATTGTATACACTATGTACCAGGCTTTCACCCACTCCCAACTTGTTAAAATGTCAGGAAAAAGACAACCATGCCTTGAAAAGACTTTACAGTGTTTCAGCAAAGGCTTACAGAGCCTCAAAATTGAGTCTGGGTGAGGAGAGGCATGTCCAAAGCCACAGGGGTGGGAGAGAGGTGGCTTTTGCCTCTCAGCCTGCAGCAGCTGCCATTGTGGGGTTGCTCCTCCTGCCAGCTTTGCTTTACAACCTGACCACCGGTGCAGGAGCAGGGTGGGGGGAAGGAAACAAGATCTCCGATGGGAAAAGAAGCCTATGAAAATTTCCTTCCTCTGAAAGCAAAGCCCTGGGACATTGCCCTCCCATTTCTCGGCTGTAAACACAGTGCTTGGCGTCAGGCCCCAGTTTTGCTCATTTACCCGAGGAAGGGTGACCATGAAGGGGAGGATGCAACATGTCATCCTGAGCAAGCTATTTTTGCTCATGCTGGAGCCAGGCATTGCTTCCTTTGGGCTTCTCACACCATTTATACAGCACAGTGGACCTGGCTGGACCCACAAAGTGCTCTGGTAACAAAAAAGAGCTGTGAACCTACTTCTACATCAGTAAATAAGGTAAGAACAGGGCACAAGTTCACACATTTGCCCACTATCAGCACTCATCCATGCCAAGAAACACCTCCCAGACCATGCCCAGGGGACAACCTAGGGCAAATCTCCATATGGATGTGGCCACCCCATTTTGAGGATGGAAACAGTGCCACAAGCATGCCATACCATGTGGCCTCAGGGCTGGAGGATAGACCCTGCCTTGAGCTGTTTACATGTCTGGATGGAGCCTCTCCCTTTAGCATTTAGCCTCAGGAGCTTGATTTCACCCATTTGCTTCTTTACACTCCTGCCAACGCATGTGGTGCAGCATTTAGCGTGGAGGGTCTGGAGTGGGAGGTGAGATTATCTGTGGGGACGCTGCTGTGACACCCTCCGACCCAGCTCCCTCTCGCTCCAAATAAGAGGAAGGGACCGTGCAGGCAGGACCATTTCAGTAATGCCTAGGAGATGCTGAGCATCACTGCTGCCGGTTTCCTTGGAAGCAGAACAACATCTCGGGCGGCACTGGTTTTCTGCCACCGCGCCTTGGTGACGGTGGGTATTTTGGGAAATGAGATATGGTCAGACCTAGAAATTCATCAAGCTCTGCTTTCCCCAAATCCTTCAGCCCCACAACAGGCAGCAAACCTTGGGGAGAGCATCTGTCTCTGGATACATCCACACCCAGCAGCAAGGTCCACATGCCCATGGAAAGCTTTTCACTGCTCTAAGCATGGGGAAAGGAGACACAGAGCAGTCTGGGGAGGTTCTTTGGATGTGGGGAGGGTGTAAAACACCACCCTCCCTTCTCACCACTGCTGACATCCAGCTGGGAGCTGGGTCATGAGCAGACAAGCCAGTCCCCCAGCTTTTGCAGGGTGGAGCACTCTCCAAGCCTCCTCCTCACTCTCCTATCTGCTGTAGCATGGGCTGTACCGGGCTCAGCCCTCCTTCTCACCCACGCCAGTGCTGGCGAGCAGGGTAGACTGCCTGCTGAAGGGAACTGAAGGTCAACAGCAGCATGTAATCCTTCCACTGCCTTTCAAGGTTTTCTGAGGATACGGGGCTCCATCAGAGGGCTACGGAGATGACCAGAGGGATGGAGCTATGAGGACAGGCTGAGGAAGTTGAGGGTGTTCAGCTCGAAGAAGAGAAGGCTCCGAGGAGATCTTATAGCAGCCTTCCAGTACCTGAAGGGGGCCTACAGAAAAGCTGGGGAGGGATTCTGGATCAGGGAAGGAGCCATAGGACAAGGAGTATCAGTTTTAAACTGAAAGAGGGGAGATTTAGATTAGATATTANTGGCATTGGACTCACTCCAGGGACCACGTCTGTTTGCACTGTCAGGAGTCTTGGAGTTGAATGTGCAATGACAATGGACAAGGAATTGCTGGAGAGNAGGGGTCCTGGATCCCTTCAGACCTGCAGAGTAGCCTCAGCCCATGGCTCCAACTGTGAGACCTGTCACCCTGATAACAATAAACCAGGCAGTGGCCAAGTAACCAATGCACCCTGCAATTCCCACATCCCCTCCTTCCCCTCTGTGCCGACAACCATCCACTGTAAAAGCTCCTGTGTGATGGGGAAGTGGGGGAGAGATGTCTTTCTGTGCTGTTCACATGCCCAGCTCCTAAGACAGCTTCTAACAAAAGCTCCTCGGCACCACAGTGAGTCAAAGAACAGCATTCTGGAGGAGTGAGTGATGCGGGAGCAGCCCCAGCTTTGCTGTGACAGCTTTCTGCATCGTGTCATGGAGACGATGAGTGTTCACACCAGTTATAGCAGCACAGTGCTGCAGGGGCCTGGGAGAAGCAAGCTCACAGATAGATCCCAGATGTCTGTGCACAAACATCTTCAGTGGGTGGACAAGATGACCTTTCTTGGTCCAAGAGTAAGGACATCCCTGGACCAGCTGGGTGAAGCAAGATCCTGAGTGCCAAGATGCAAAGAGTCCTCCAGGTCAGGATGAGAACCCCCATGTTATTATCTCCATCTTAACTATATGAATCAGGGACACCAAATGGTTCTTCTGAGGTCAGAAAAGGGGAAGGAATGGTAGAGCTTAGTTTGAAATCTCACCTAGACCCCCCTCTCCCCAAAGACCTTTGTGGACTTCTTCCCTTCTCTGCTTTCATACTGTTGCTGACGGCATCAAGCAGTGGTGCCTGGTGAAAAGCCACACATGAGGAAGAAAAAGGTGGAATTTCCATTATTTGCTTGCATGGTGGGTTGCAGGTGCCAGTCTTGCTTTTTGTCTGTGACTATTTATGGGAGGAATGGAGGGAATTAGCGTAGTTTAGTATTAGAGGGGTGGGAAGATGTTCAAGGGGATATTGCAAAGAGGGAATGTGTAGGAAAATCAGAAAGAGCGGACAGAGGCACCCATAATGGGACAGAAAGGTGCAGCCCCATCCAATTTGATCCCTTCTTTTCTCCGCAGGACCTCAGAGGTATCAAGAAAATAAGATTCCCTTGAGGTTGCCCAGGCCCAGACCAACATCAGCAGAGCAATTTTGGGGACTCCTAGATGTGGGTGAGGGAGAGACAGAGAGCCCCTCCTTACTTCCACTGGGTGTCCAGTTCTGGGCTCCTCAGTTCAAGAAAGACAAGGAACTACTGGATAGAGTCCAGCAGAGGGCTGTGAAGATGATGAAGGGACTGGAGCATCTCTCTGCTGAGGAAAGGCTGAGCGACCTGGGTCTGTTCAGCCTGGAGAAGAAAAGACTGAGAGGGGATCTCATTAATGCTGAGCAGTATGTAAAGGATGGGGGGGCAAGAGGATGGGGCCAGACTCTTCTCATTGGTGCCCAGTGACAGGACAAGGGGCAACAGGCACAAACTGGAACAAGAGAAACTCCATCTCAACATGAGGAAAAACTACTTTGGGGGTGCCGGAGCACTGGCACAGGCTGCCCGGAGAGTTTGTGGTGTCTCCTTCTCTGAAGATACTCAAAACCCACCTGGATGTGTTCCTGTCCACCCTGCTCTGGGTGACCCTGTTTTGGCAGATGATCTCCGAAGGTCCCTTCCATCCCCCATCATTCTGTGGTTCTGTGATTCTATGATTCCAAGCAGCCCATGGCCACAGGCTCTGGATTGAAAACTTGCAGGGCTCAGTATGAGCTTTTGAGGTTCAGATGCAAATTCCCTCTCTTTTGGTACACGCACCCCAGGAACTGATATTGGATGCACCAGAATTAGCCCACACAGCCAAACCAAGGCACGTCCCCGGCTGCTGCTGGCGTGGGAGCGAGCAGACACTGGAGGCTGGCCAGGGCCCATCATCAGCGAGCTGGCATCAGCAGACATCCTTCCCTGGGCTGCTTCCAGCCGAGCCATCTCATCCCTCGCACGGCTGCTGGTTTTCCCCCTGGAAATTGTTCCAGGAGCATAGGTTTTCTGCGGGCGAGACAGAGTTTTGTGGTCAGTCCGGCGCCACGCAGAGACACCAGCTCCCTCTCGTGGGCTCAGTTTGGTTCTCCGTGCTGGAAACCATCCAGGATTTCACAGGAAAGTGTTTTTTTTTTTTTTTTGTTCGCCCTCTCCCTGCATAATTCACAATATTCATTAGTGCACCAGCCATGCAAGTTTTATGGAAATGTGCCAACTTCCATCAATTTTCCACTCGTAGGCGGGGTTTTTTTGATAGTTTTGCCACCCCTTCTTTTTTTCTTTTCTCACTGAAGCTGGGATTCAAAGCAACTAATTTAGGCATTGCCACTGCTTAACCCCAACCGGCAGCAATGAAGACCTCTCCCCCCCACCCACAGTAGGATAAGGAAAAGAGAGATAAAAAGGAAAAACAAGCCCACAACTCGTGGGTTGAGATAGTTTAATAGAACAGCAACAGAAGAGAGAATAATAATAGCAACAGTAAAAGAATATACAGAATTGTGATGCAATACGATTGCTCACCACCTGATAATCGATTGCCCAGCCCATCCTGAAAAGCAATCACAGATTCCTGCCCCTGGCCAACCCTCATTTATGTATTAAGCATATGGTTTGGAATATTCCTTCGGCCAGCTTGTTGTGCCTGTGCTCCCTTTCAGCTTCTACAGGAACCCGAAAAGGTCCTTGGCTTAATATAAACATCACTTAGCAACAACTAAAAGAATATGAGCTGTCAATATTATTCTCATAGAATTTATTCTCATAAATTCAAAACACAGCAGCTACTGGGGAGAAAATTAACTCTATCCCAGCTGAAACCAGGACAGGCATGTAAATGGTAGGTCTCTCTGATTCACTTGGCTTGAGCCTCTGGAAAGAGTTGGGGGTCTCCATTGAGCCCTTCAAGCGCTGTCTTCGATGCCTGTCCCAGGAGGGGGGAGCCACCCCAGAAGGGCCCAGCTCTCTGCAACTTGGGGTGCAGGCACAGACAGAGGCATCCAGCATTTAGATATGTCAGTGAAGGCCATGGCATGAGTCCTTGAAGGCCATGGCATGAGTCCTCAAAGGCCATTTCAGTTAGCAATGCTTGAAATCAAGTATGTTTTATGGAGCCAAAAGTCAAGAATGAAAAGGAGAATAAAAATTGAAAAAAAAAACCCACAACAAAACCCAACCTCCTTTGATTTGTACCACAAACAAAAGCATGGCTTGACCCCAAGCAGTGCCTGGGAAATGCTGTATTTTCATCTTCTAGCTTTGGTTTGAAAAACTCCTGGTTTCCCCAAAGAGCTGAAATTACCCCCAGAGCTGAATTTCCCGCAGCAGTTCTGCCCAAGCCCCCAGCAGGGAGGTGTCACGAGTCCTGAGAGGTGTTCGTCCATCCTGCAGCACACCCTGGTACCTGCTGGAGACAGCCAGGTCACTTGACCCCTCTCCCTTTTCCCTGGCTTGTGTGACCCAGCAGGTCTCACCAGCATCCTAATGATGCTGGCCACCCTACAAACCAACGAGGACCTCACCTCCTGCTTTGAGACCTGTGGAGAATTAGTCAACACATCAGGGGGCTGCTGTACTTCAGAAAGGTGGTTTGGTGTTTTCCTGCCTGACGTGATACTCATCTCTCTGGCGCGGGTGGCTGTGGGACAGATGGGGTTGTTGCTGACCACAGGAAGTCTTGGCTGTCCTCATCTGCCATCCCCACCCCTGGGGACCCCTGCCCAGGCCACTGCTGCTCCTCCTTTTGCAAGGATTGATGGCTCCATCCCATTACCAGCCTCCCTCCCAGCACTCTTCCAGCCTTGCCCACACACACAGCTTGGCGCAGGGCTAAATTTATCACGCGGGTTTGGCTGTTTGAGGCTGTAAGCTGGTAGCTCTGATATTGGAGGAGAAGGGTGACAACCACACACAGTGAGTCCAGCTGTCCTACAGCCTGGACCCAAAGGAGCCACGTCACAACTCCCCCTGACGTCCATCCAACAAGTCCTTTAGGTATTTAAACTGCTAGTTATTTTCTGCAACCAGGCATTTATTATGCCATTCGTAATTGTTTGTTGCTACATCCCCATGCTGCGTTTGTCTGCCAGCTCCAGACGCTTTGTGCTACATCCTCTAAATGCCATGCTTGGACACTTTTTTCTCCGTGGACCTTTCTCCATGCCCTCCACTGGGGTCTGTGAGCTCCTTTGGAGGACAATAGCCCTCTCTCCCCTCTTTCCCTATGTCTGGCTGGTTGGGTATCCCCTCCCCAAATGCCTGCAGTAGTGCTGTGCTGAGTCTCTGTAGCATCTTTCTCCCACACCCTGGACCATCTCCAGCTGAGCCATCTCTTTTGCACTCTGCAGTGCCCCGAACCACTTAGGTGTTGTTCTGGGGAGAGCAGAAGGGTTTCTTCACCTTTCTCCCACCTCCCCCATCACCCATCTTTGTATGGGGTCAGAGAAGCTCAGTGCAGTCTGTAGTAATGATAACAAGTAGTTTTCCTTTCCACCCTGTGCAAAACCTCTTTATGTTTAGGGTCCTCCAAGCACCTTTCAAACCCAAGGGGTAAATGCTGCCTTGCACAACATCACAGCAAGTGACACAGGCTCGGAGTAATTTTCTGGACAGCCTCATCCACGTGCTAATGACTACCATCTCCCTGTGGTCCCAATTGGCCCTAATTCCAGGTCAAAATTAGTGGTTAGGAATCACACCTGCCTCTTTTTTCTCCCTGCACATCTTGAGCATATTGGAGAGGAGTAATTGCCACCAGGGTAGCTTTGCATTGCAGGAGGAGGGCAGATTTTCAAGTCCTTGAGCTGCAGTGCCCTTTGGGCAAGGGAAATAACCCTTTGCTCTTCAACTATGCCCAGGATGATTTATTTCCCCCTATATTAGCCTTTGCATACAAGAATGCTTTTCTGCAGCAAAAGCAGATCAAACCAAGCAAAAAAAGCCAGACAGTTTTGCTTTAAAGCGGCAAAAAAATACCCGACTGTGTTTTTCTGCAGGCTGTGGGGGACTCTGTCTCCGCTACCGCAGGATGTGTAAATCCAACACAATGAAATATTAATTATTAGAGTCTGTCCAACTGGGATTCCTCAGTGCTTTCAGAGAGCTGAGTAATTCTGGCACATAGGAAAAAAAACCCAACACACACACAAGTCTCTTTTTTATGAGAAAATATTATGTGAGGAGTAAATTAGAGCTTTTGAGCATTTGGGCTGAGGGACAGGAGGGGGCTCAGGTTGCTTCAGGGCTTCAGAGTGAAAAATGCAAATTCCTAAATAGGGTATGAAAGAGATCACGGTCTAATGAAGAGGTAAAGGAAGGTGCATCACCCAGCGTGGCTCCTTCGGCACGGAGATCTGCCCTCGCAGCATGGCGTAACTGTGAGAAGGAGGGGGCAAAGGAAAGTAGAAGTCGATTAATAAAAGAGAACACACATCTCTGAAGACTCCCGTTATGCAGCACTTCAGAAGGCGGCATTCATCCAGAGCAGCCACGGGCACAAGCCCAAAGCAGACGCACTCAGCAAAGCTCAAAGTCCCTTTTGTCCCTCTTGTTTTCCAGGGCTGGATTTGAAGCACAACAGAGAGCGTCATCCCTGGGCTGAACAATGTTTTGCAGATTTGGGAGCCCAGGCTGACCCTGGGCCTTTCCATGCTTTTTCCAGAGCAAATCTCCAAAAAATGTTGCTTGGGAGGCGGGAGAGGCATTCAGCAGCAATGCTGGCAGTGAAAAACCTCTGAGCTCTCATCATTGTTCATTTTTTCAGCTTCCTTTTACCCTCATTTCTCTGCAGCCTCTGGAAACATCTACATGAAATATTTTTTGCCTCTTGGAAATCTGTATTCTTCTCTTATAAATCCCTCCACTGTTCCTCAGCAGCTCGACCCAAATGTGGCAAATACTTTTCATTACCCTGTGGTTGCTTTGGGGGATGTTGGAGAGAGGGGTAAATGAACGGCTTGTTGGAGGACACAATGCCAAGTGGTAGGTCCAGGGCACTGCTGGCCCTGGATAAAGTCACTTGGCTCAAACAACAGCCACAGGCAAGTGAAGCAATATAAAGCAGACTGTAGCACTTTCTACAGCTCCCTGAAAGGAGGCTGTAGGGAGGTCAGTGATGGTCTCTTCTCCCAGGTAACAGGTGATATGACAAGAGGAAATGGCCTCAAGTTGTGCCAGGGGAGGTTTACACTGGATATTAGGAAAAATTTTTACACCAAAAGGGTTATCAAGCATTGGAACGGACTGCCCAGGGAAGTGGTTGAGGCACCATCCCTGGAGGTATTTAAAAGATGGGTAGACATGGTGCTTAGTGATATAGTTTAGATTAGCGATGGTTTTTGTCAGAGTCAGGTTGATGGGTGAACTAGATATTCTGAAAGGTCCCTTCCAGCCCAGGCGATTCTGATTCTACGACCGAGGACAGCTGCTGGAAGTGGAGATGGGGACATAGACTGCAGATAAACAGATGTGTGCAGATGTGCACAGATAAACATCATTTTGATAAAAAAGGTGGCACCGCAGGCAGAGCCAACAGGAAGAGGTATGCGGCTGGTGTGTCTGACTGTTAGTGGGGCGCAGGGCAATGTCATTGTCCCCCGCTGGGAGTGCGAGGCTTGATGGAGCGGGCAAGGGGTGCAAGGAAGAAGAGCTGCAGTTAGCACCCATCATAGGCTCCGGCTTTTATACACAGGACTGCCTTTTTCCCTTCCCCAGCAGCAACCCTGGGAGTTTGCACAGTTTCCCTTCTGAGTTGGTGCAGAGGGGTTGTTATTTTTGCCCACCCCTCTCCCTGAGTCTGAAAGTTGCCACTGCTTGGCTCCCAGCTGCACCCGAGATAAGGTAAGATCACAGAAGAAACCCCTCTAGAGACTTGCAGGACATGAAGAAGAAGCATCTCCCTCCCCCAGCCTGCAGGATATAACACTGCCACTTCTCCGGCAAGCTGCCAGGGCAACGGAGCTCAGGCATGAGAAGCACATGAGATGCAACAGGTTGGGAGGCAACACAGAGCAGGAGGTGGTGACCGTAATATTTTATCTATTCCGCAGCACGTTTGATGTCCATACCCTCCCTGGGGGAATCTGACCATACTCTTCAGGCCTTCAGGAGCCCCTTTCTCCCACCACCGCTGAGCAGGTGAAGAAGGACACTGGCATGGGACTCCGTGCCATCTCACTGCCGAGCTAGCCTGGGTCCCGGGCACGCACTCAGGTTGCACAAGAAGGTTTGACAACAATATGAGGTGTAGGAAGCCAGGCCCAGGCTGAAGTTGTGATGTGGGCAGGTCTCAGAGCACTTCTTGGTGATCCTCTTCCACAAAGACAGAAAGCCTTGCCCAAAGAAGAGAAAATGGCATTAGCAATGAGAGTTTGTTGAGTGCTCCATTATCTTGTACAGGAGGGAGATGGGCTACTCAATCCTGCTCTCCTGCACAGCCCCAAGGACCAACATAGTCAGTGACACCCACCCCAATCCCACCACAACCTAATAATTACTGGTGACCAGCTACACAAGGCATTCAATATCCCTGCTGGGCATCTGTCACCCCTCAGCACGGACTTTCATGTCAAGGCTTTCTTAGGTGTATGATGGGATCCATGAGGCAATGTTCATGCCTGGATTGAAAGCACATTTCCAGGCTTCTCATATTGAAGGAAATTATTTTATTCCCCTCTGTATATCTCTAGACTTTCTCATCCACCCTGGCTACCTGCTTCTTTTCATCTCCTTGATTAATCATGGCTCAAAATTTATTCTTCCTCTGAAGGATCCTCTCTTTGTCCTTCTTGTTCTCTCTGTGTCCCCTGCCTTTTCCACACAGGGGTAAAACAAAGACTAAAGGGGAAGATCTCAATGTGTGATGGGGAGGAGGATTTCAAACCATGCTACTTCAGCACTGTACGGCTGGGCTAGTAAGGGCTCCGCCTCCCACATGTGCTTCCCTGTGACTCCTCAGCTTATCCATCCACAAAGGGAAACCATAAAAACTCCAGGCAAAACCCCATATCCCATTCCTGAATCCCCGTCAGAGGATACACAGCCATTGCACATACCAATTCCTACAGAGGCAACGTTGGTCACACAGTACTCATCCTTGTCCGAGCACTTCTCGGCTTTCAGACAGCTCCAGTTGCTTTGTTCCCAGTTACAGGTGTAGCAATATAGGGAATTTGCTGCAGGAGGAGACAGAGAATATGGAAGATGGAGACAGAATGCTGCTAGTCCCAGCAGCAAAAAATTACCACCTGCTTTCCACTGATTCTCAAATGCACAAAGTGTGGGTCTGATGGAAGTGACGGAGCTGCAAGACCCAGATCAAACCCACGCTGCCATCCACACACTTGCACTCAGGCACACACATCTATGAGTACGTGCACCGATGGTGTAAGTCTGCCCTTCCTGCCCTGCACTCAAAATAATAACACAATGGGCCAATGGGTTCGATGGGATGCAGGGAGCTGGGTAGGACAAGGTCCCTCTGTAAGAGTCTGCAGGGGTGTCCCAAGGCTTGGGGTCACCCATTCTAGTTGCTGGAGACACTGTAATGTAGCCTGGAGCCTAATTGGGCAGTGAGCACTGACAGTTGAATAGAGTTAATTGGGGCCTCCATAGCCTAAAGAAGTCCGCCTCCCACGCCTGTGTCTTTGGGTGGGATTTCAACGCTCTCAAACATGTATCCATTACCTGGGTTAAAAATAAAGGGGAGGAGAAGGGCTTTTAACTCTTTGCTATGAGAATTGAGCCCTGAGACACAAGCAGGCTAACACTTCATTTTTGCTGCCTAGGTTATCTAACACAGATTAGGGCAGTCTTGGTTTTGGCACTGAAGACAATCCCTCTGTCCCCCAGGCCTTGTTAACACTTGGAAATTTGTCAGAATCGCTATTCTGGTGAATGAGCAAAGCTAAATAGCAGAAAGGTATTTTTAGGCCACAATGAGACAGAAATAACCATTCTAAGAAATTATTTTTCTGCACTAGACAATGTGGCAAATTTCCAAGTGCTGGCAAAGCCTCTTCCTCTTTACAAAATGAGTATAACATTTATCCTTTGTGGTTGCTTAACTGTCTTGTCTTTAGAGGCCATAAGATCACATACTTTAAGAGGGCTCTAATTTCATTTGTAGTCTCTCTGTGAAATAAAACATATAATCTATAATGCAAATAATATGCAAATATACATCACCCAATATCCCAGCGCAAGGCTGCTTAGCCCATTTAGTCCACAGCCCAACTTCTGCCTGATTCCACACCTTGGTCCCAAAATCTCTGAAATCAGGAAGCTTGTTGGGTCTCTGAGACAGGCAGAAACCAGGGGCATTCAGCAGGCAGCTGCACAAGGCCAGATGTTGTAGGTCTGGCCTTGTCATAGAATGGTTTGGGTTGGAAAAGACCTTAAAGAGCATCTATTTCCAACCTCTCTGCCATAAGCAGGGACACCTCCCACTAGATCAGGTTGCTCAAAGCCCCATCCAGCCTGGCCTTGAACACTGTCCCACTGCTGCTAGACACAGCATCACTGACAGCAGTAGAAACCAGATGGACAGAGTTGCTGATGTATTGTGCTATTGTAGGTTGAAGCACTTCTTCATGGAGATGTAGAAATAACCACAGTCTTGCATCATCTCAACAAAATCAGTGGAAAGTCTCTTAACAAAGGCAGAGCAGTGGCAAGTGCTTCCTTCTTTGCTGTCCTGCTTTCATAAAAATCCAGCAGTGCATGAGCCTATAGGGAAATTTCGACGCAGAAAACAAACCTTTCACACATCTAGCCTGAGACTATGGATAAGAAATTCACCGTGTCCTTCAGCTCTACCACTACAAGAGCTAAGGCATCCTTTCCCATGATTTCTTTCCCCGGCTACAAGGCCTCCCTGACTTCAAAACACGCAACAATTCTTTGTTTAGTAGCAAACCGTGATATCTCACCTTGATCTGCACACAGGATCAAAACCAGTACGGCAAGGAGGGAGGCCTTCATCTTCTCTCAGTCGTCTCCGCAGCCCAGGAAAAGCACCCTCACCTGGGAACAGGATATATATCTTCCCTGCGTTTGAACCGAGTGATGATGAAGACAACAATTTTGAAAGAGTGGGCAGGGATCATGTGTTATTTGACAGGCTAGGAATGCATGTGGGTTGTTTTCTCACCTCAGCATTGCCTTCAGGCTGGTCTGATGGGTCCAGAGAGGAGTGAAAGCACTGAGGCTACTCATTCCATGTATTGCTTTTAATACTTCAATTTATCTATGGTCAGAGCTAGCAGTGCTACCGATGTCTGAGTGGGGGTTTTGTACTGTTTAGCTCCAATCTGATCATCTTATCTGTGGGCAGATAGTTCAGTGAAGGCATCTACCCAAAGCAAAATGGTAATAAGTGGCATAAATTAATGGCTTCATCTGGTTGGATTATTGCCAAGTGCATTTCCAGGGTTAGACCTGGAGAACTCCCAATATCTACAGTCAGAGTAGACCTAGCTGTATATTCACGGTTGGCAACATAAACAGGAAATGTCTTATACATTCCTCTTTGCCTATAAAAGCTTCTAGTTACCTACAAAGTCCTAAATGCTCTGCATCCTCACTTCGAGAGCAGCTGGTCCAAGAGAGGAATGGCTTTGGTGCAGAGGTTGGGACACTGGAGACTAGTTTACAGCTTTGCAACAGCTCTCCTTATCTGAGTAAAGGATAAAAATATCTTTGTCCCCCTTCTACATGGAGCCTTCAATTGAAAGTCTTGCTAGATACCAGTCAGATATAACGTTCTCAACCTTTACGATTTCTCTGCATGCTTACGATTTGGGTGGAACTGAAAATTTTGGCCCTTCTGGGGCTTCCGTTTGACTGCCAGTCCCACTTCTGCTTCCAAAGAAAGAGTTACCAGGAAGTTTGGTGCTGAATATCAGCAGACATCTCCATGAGTCACCATGGACCTGGCCACCAAAGACCAGAGAGGACAAAGCAAGAGCAGCCCCTTTGAATAAAGGCACTTAGGCAATTGTCTGCCTGCTCACCCCTTCCTTCTACACTCTGTAAGACTTGGTCTGCAGGGAAGAGAAGAGGGATCCAGCTGTTGCTACACAGCCTGGTGTTTAGAAGATGGAGATGCAGAAGGAGAAGAGGTGGAGGCTTAGAAAACTTGTGGGAGAAAGAGCCTATATAGACAAGGGGAAGACTGAAATGATTGTGGGCCAACATTCATGTCTGGGCAGGAGATCAGTCAGATGAGCAAGCGTCCCTGAAGCAGGGGTTATGCTCATCAGAGACATTTAGAGCATCTGATGGGACTAATCATTGCTCATCACAGTGAAGGCATGGACAGAGGAAGTTCAAAGGGACATCGAAACCCACAGCATCTTCCTTTTTAAGGAAAAAAAAAAAAAGAGGAGGGGGAGGGGGAATTATTTGTGTGGGCTTTTTTTGGTTGATTTGCAGATATTTTTGAGGTTTCTGACACCAGCGTTAAACCACTGGGCCTGCCAATACAGCTGCCATAAAGCAGGATCAACAGGATGGTGAGGTCAGCCCTGATAACCCCATGAGCACTAACCATTCCTCTCCAATGGACATACACCTTCTGGGTGGGGAGAGGATAAGCCACATCGCTTGCTCAACAGATGAAGTTCTGCCAAACTCAGGGACTGCATGCCACCGTGGATGCCGGAGAAGGTGTGTCAGTCCTTCCAGATGTCACGAGGCAAAAATTGAAGAGCGAGGCCTGTTCCAGGGAATAAGGATTGCCCAGCATGATTCACAGCGTGGTGTCCTCCTGCAGGGATGACCCTTTGTAGAAGTCTGGACGTTAGCCTGGGAAGTCAAGGTTCATCACCCTGCAGCAGCAGGAGCACCCTGGCAAAGGTCTGCACTGATAAAGCAGTTCACTTCAAACAAATTTAACTGGGTTTTTATTGAGAAAGAAGGGAGAAATAATTGTGTTACTCATCCGTATGATTAACAAGGTGCATTCTTGATTTTTTTTTTAACAAAGAAACGTATCTGACTCAGTTTATTCCCTCACTTCCAAGGACTAATGGTGTGAATGTCTCCCCTCTGACACAGACAGAGAACCATAGACTCATAGAGTTGTCTAGGTTGAAAGGTATCTTTAAGATCATCAAGTCCAACTGTTAACCTAAAACTGACAAAACCACTACTAAACCATGTCCCTCAGCACCACGTCTACCCATCTTTTAAATATCTCCAGGGATGGTGACTCCACCACTTCCCTGGACAGCCTGTTCCAATGCTCAATAACTCTTTCTGTGAAGAAATTTTTCCTAAGATCCATCCTAAACCTCCCCTTCAGGCAACTCCAGGCCATTTCCTCTTGTTCTATTGCCTGTTACTTGGGAGAAGAGACTGACCCTCAACTCTCTACAACCTCCTTTCAGGTAGTTGTGGAAAGTGATAAATCCTCCCCTCAACCTTCTTTTCTCCAGGCTGAACAACTCCAGCTCCCTCAACTGCTCCTCAAAAGACTTGTTCTCCAGACCCCTCACCAGCTTTGTTGCCCTTCTCTGGACACACTCCAGAATCTCAATGTGGTTCCTGTAGTTACGGGCTGAAAACTGAGAGTCACCTGGTCAATGGATTAAAATCTTCTCCTCACTGGCAGGAGGAAGATGATCTACAAAGCCACAGGAAGCGGTCCACCACTGGTCCGCTCGCAGGAGTGGTTTGACAGACAAGTGTGATGATGGACAAGGGTACACAACAGGCCACTTGGCATTTTGAGCGTTGCCGGTGGCCCATTGAGCCAGACAGTTGGGAAGTTACCATCCTGGCCTCAGATATGTCTGATGCATATGTGTGCGGTGTGAGACTGCCAAGGCTGGCATTTCCCCAGAGGTACATGGGAGTCTGAGGTTGGTGGTGGCCAACTCATGGAAGCAGCATGCCTGCAGCATGGAAGGCAGTGCTTGGCTGGGTCAGGACAGAGCTGAAAAAAAACCCATGTCCCAGTATCCAGCGTCACAGAGCAGAAATGAGACTACAGATATAGCAGTAAATTAGATGTTTCTAGAACCACCTCCAGCATGGAAGCCAAGAGGTGGACATCAACAGGGTCTCTTGTGAATGGTTGTTCCCTTGTGCTGTCTCCTCTGTTTTTTTCCAGACATAGCATGGGGCAATAGTGGTTGGTCCCTGTTAAAACCTTACTAGGGAATGTGCTAACATTTAAAATGTTTAATTAAATGTTGCGGATGATGGCATTCCAGACCAGTGATGTTCCTAGTAACTGTTTATTTCCTTAGCTTAGGTTCAGCCTTGGAGACCAGACTCTTGCAGGCACATGAATCACATCCTTCAGGATGAGAACTTGGTCCCTGATTTTACTCTTGGCAATACCACGCTGCACTACACAACTGTCTCGGAGCTGGCTGGTAAACACAGCTTTATTTGGCTGTCCCCTTCTATGTTCTGGCTGTTGAGTCTTCCTGGATGTAGAAGAGAGATTAGAAGTCAATGAACAGAAGTCAGCTCATCTTCTGGGAACGTCATACTGGGTTCTTCTCACAAAAGGCCTCAGGACAAGTGTCCCCATATAGAACCACAGCAACAAGGAGAGACAGAAACACCATGGCTTGGTCTCATCAAATCTCTTCCTTTTATTTGCCCTGAGGTTTTTAACTGTTCAACTTCCCTGTGGTCAGGGCATGATGTCTCCTTCATCACTTCTTAGGTGGCATCTCAGAAGGTTCCCAAACATTTCTGCCTATCCCAGCATCATTCCAATATGTATGTGTTTCCATTTCCCACCCAGTTGCTAGTACATCAGAGGCTGCCAGGAGTTGTAGGACTGAAGAGGTTCTCAACACCAGGAATAATTGCACCACCAGGGATTTTCCAACCGTAAATAAACCCCATTGAAGCAATTGCAGAATCTAACCCTGTCTTGTTCCCCATCCTTCATTTTTGGGGGGATTGTGAGGGAGTAAGAGGCCATGTCAACACTGTACCACTTGTGTAGTGGTACCTTGTCCTTTTGGCAGTGGTGCCTTTTGGCAGGGAAGGCAACAGTTTGAAGCACACCCTCGGAGGACAAGAGGCAGTTGTGTGTGTTGAGCATCTCATGGGTGAGGGCAGTATCCAGCTCTTCCCAGCCTTGAGTCCAATGACAGTGGACAAATAGTAATTTTCCCTTCTGGCTCTTTGCCTTCATCTTTCTCCTCGTACCAAGGGATTTACTTGTAATTTGGTCCTGCAAAGGCTCACTATTTGTATCCTTCTTGGTCATGACCTCCCTTAAATCAGGTGGGTTGTCATCCCCATTCCCCTGCCACAGATCTTCCCCCACCTTGGACTTTCACAGATGTTTCAGTGCTCTACTCCCAGGGAAGCCAAGGGGAGCTCAGAGCTAATTCCACCCATGGGTTTACTGCAAACTAACATGGGCTTCAACCCTTTTCATGCCAAATGGCTGAAGGACTCTGACACTGTGGCTGCTCCTACGCCACTTCCCATACACTCCCCATTCCTGGGTGATGTGCCTGTGGCCTGTGGGAGTCCCGCTGTAGGGCAGAGATACTCGAGTTCAAGAACACAGCGTGGGCAGCCTGGGGCCAGGTTACACCAAGGTGTTTAAATCCTTCTGAGAACCTGCCCTTGGGCTTCCTTTCTTTCAAGCAGGGCAGGGAAAGGGTGCCCTAGGGGCATCTCAAATCTCTGTTTACCAGTATTACCTAATTTTATGGTGTGTCTGGGACACCTGTATCACCCAAATCCTGGCTGAGCCTGGATGAAGTTACATACAGGATCGTACTTGTACTTGAGAGCATTAATAGGCGTATCCAGCAGTAATGTCCCGGTGTCACAAGCTCCAGAGGAGGTCACCAGCCTTCCAGCTGCCCTGGGGCTGGAACCACGCTGCAGAAAAGCTGTCATGAAGGCAGTTAAGTCTATACCAATAATATGTGGAAAGCCCATGCACAGTTTCAAGAGCTGTCCTACAGTTGTCGACACTTTAATTTCTATCACGCTCCTTGGCATGATTTTGGCCTGACTCACTAGGATCATCCCTGACAGTTCCAGATCTACTTTCCAGTTGGTATTTTGGATTCTACCACCAGTTGGTATTTTGGAAGGAGAGGGCTCGGCTATACAGATGGACACCAGCTGACCCCAGGACCAGGAATCGACAGAGGGCATTTCATTTGCTAATATGCCTTCCCCATGCACAGCATACTAGAACAATACCATTGGAGATGCAAATTCACAATTTTTCCAGACCTTTTTCTACAAGCCTTCAGAAATTTCTGCCTGGCTGAAACAGTAGGAGATGCACTCTGATCTGGGGCTATGCTGATCGGGATTGCATCCTACTCTTACTCACCTCTCTGCATACTTCCATGAGCAACTTGACCATGCTGCTTGCAAAACCCCAGCCTTGCTGTGAGCCAATACTGAATAAAAAAAAAGAAAATAAATAATAAACATCTTGGAAATGTCTTTTTTTTTGTGCTGTAACCCGGAACTATTTAAGTTCTTCCAAAGCCTCATGGAAGGGGAATATCTTAGACCCGAGTGCACTGGAGGAGAAAGGGAGGAAGGGCACAGACCCACTGAGAGCAGGGCTGGGGCAGGGACATGCAAGAGCGTTGGGCAGCAGGATTGGGAAATCACAGCCCAGGCAGTTCATGACAATAGGACTCACCAGCATTTAACTTCTCAACTACAGTCACACAGGGTGTCTCATTTTTGTTAACGTAAGTCGTCAGGCACTGATCATTGCTGGTCTAGTTGGTACAGGTATAGCACATCAGTGAGTTGGCTACAGGAGGGGAACACAAGTGATTTGCCCAAGGTCAAAGCAAGAAATTCCTTCCCAGATGGACCCGTTCCCATCCTAATGCAGGACANGGCGGTTGGACTAGATGATCTACTAAGGTCCCTTCCAACCCTAGGATTCTATGAAACAGTAAGAGAATAGGAGTCAATTCAGAGTGAATTCACTCTCTGAATAGAAGTTATAGTTGCCGATTCTCCCCAGAAAATGCCAGCTTTCTCCATACAGTGGTGCAGTTGACACATGTGAGGGATGGGATGTCATCCAGAGGGACTTGGGCAAGCTTGAGGAGTGGGCCCATAGGAACCTGATGACATTCAACAAGGCCAAGGGCAGGGTCCTGCACCTCGCTTAGAATCATAGAATCGGTGAGGTTGGAAGGGATCTGTAAGATCATCAAGTCCAACC
>VXBO01016828.1:209917-239981 GCA_013400135.1 Rhinoptilus africanus
AATTTCATGAGGTTCCTCTCCGCCCAGCTCTCCAGCCTGTCCAGGTCTCTCTGGATGGCGGCACAGCCTTCCGGGGTGTCAGCCACCCCTCCCAGCTTTGTGTCGTCAGCAAACTTGCTGAGGGTGCACTCTATCCCCTCATCCAGGTCATTGATGAATATATTGAAGAGCACTGGGCCCAGTACTGACCCCTGGGGAACACCGCTCATCACTGACCTCCAGCTAGAAGGAGGCCTAGAGAAGCCATTCTCAGAGCTTAAGACAAGCTTATCTTGTCTTCCTGATACTTTATTTTCTTTCAAATAACACATGTGCTCGGCTGGCCAAAAATCTCACTACTATGGCTAAAAAGAAGCCATGGGAAGACCCAGCCTACGTGTCATCTATTCATTCCCCATGGAACACCCACAACGGGCAGCCATCCCCCTTCCAAAGCTGCATGGAGCAAACACCAGGGGTTGTCCACCACAAGGCACAAACCTGCTATCCTGGAGTTTTATCCTTGCCTTGGAAGTCCTTCCTCTGCCCCTCATTAGGCCATCCTTCATTTTACTGCAGGGATCAATTTCTCATAGGTTAATCTTTTGCTTTCCTTCACACTCTCCTTGGCATCAGCAGTGCCCCATTCACAAACATGTGGCAAGAGCCAGCGTCTGTCCAATTTGAGCTTATTTTACAGCAGTCCAAACTTGGCTGACCATTAATGGACACAGAGCACAACTGTGTAAACCCAGGAAGCTCCTTAAGCACGTGTTTTATTTATACCAAACCACTGACACGATCTTCTCTCCTGCTAAACTGCGCTAGAAAAAGAAATGCCTCCATTCATGGTGTTCAGAGACAGAGGGTCTGACGCACAGCAGTGACAGTCTCAAATGTTGTTCTACTGCTTTCCTCTCATAATGACAAAAGCATTCCCCTTTAAAGTTTCTGTTCTATTTTTCATTTTTTTTTTTTTTTTTTTTTAATTTTTGCAACATCAGACCTCAAGGGAAGAAGGGAGGTGAGGAAAAACCCTCTGGAAACCTTTCACATTTCTCTTCCTCACATCCCCACAGGGGTTTCCCACCTCTCACATGTCTGCCAGACTACAGCTGTTTTGTTTTCCCCTTAATCTGATCACTCACCAGGGAGCAGAGGCAGAATACAAGCAGCAGTTCAACAGCAAACGCTCCTCACTGAGGAGTTTTCATCACACCCACTTCCCTCTCTGCACCAATTAAGATGAATCAGCCAAAAGCCCATCTCTCCAAACCACCTACAGGCGAGTAAAGACCCTGTCATTAAGCAGATGAAAGAGCAGCTAAACAGCTTTGATGACTGCCCTTCCTCAGATCCCCCACCAGGACCCCTTCTCCACTCCATGCAGCCCTGATGGGCAGCAGAGCAACGCTGCCAACCCCACTGCCAGCCCCCACCACGATGGAAAGCGGCTCTGGGAAACAGGAGGCTGCTGTGCTTTTTTTTTTTTTTTCCCCATCAACGGGCATCAATAATCTGTTGGCCGCGCATCAAGAGCTTGACTCATCCCCAGGAGAAAGCACGACGTGGGAAGGTTTCTAATGAGTGCAACTCGGTCCAAGGGCCTTAGTGTCTGCAAAAAAATAGAGCTTAAGTTATGTCAGGGGAGGTTTAGATTGGATATCAGGAAACATTTTTTCACTGAAAGGGTTATTCAACATTGGAACAGGCCGCCCAGGGAGGTGGTGGATTCCCCATCCCTGGAGGTGTTTAAGAAAAGGGTAGATGTGGTGCTTAGGGACATGGTTTAGAAGAGTTTTTTAGTCAGGGTAGGTTAATGGTTGGACTTGATGATCTGAAAGATCCCTTCCAACCTCAGCGATTCTATGATTCTAAAAGATGCCAATGTGCAGGCTTTATGTTCCCATGTCTCCAGGATGTTGATGCAGAAGCAACAGGCAGGGACGGAGCCCCATCAGAGTCTCCAGCTGCTCAAACAACTTCCTATAGAGGAACAGGTATCGATCATACACACCCCCAAGCTATAGATTGAGATGGTCCTACATTCTTCAGCCACGAGCTCCTACCACATCCCCCTGAGGCTGAGCAGGTTGGCATTTGGTGGAAGGTGAAGTTCAGAGAAGATCATGAAGTTCGGCAAAGTCCCAGATGTGGGGCTGAATGACCCCATGCAACACAGCAGGCTGGAGGGGAGCGGGTTAAGGGGGATCAAGTTGCTGCCTTCAACTGTTTAATGAGGAGCGGCTACAGAGAGATCAGATCCAGACTCTCCTCAGACATGCATAGAGAAAGGACAAACAGCTGGTTACAAGATGCAACAAGGGAAATTCCAACCAAATAAAAGGAGAAAAAAAAATATTTTTGCTGGGGCAGTGAGTAATAGCCAAAATAGGGACTCTGAGATATGGTGGAGGAATCTCTCTCCCTGGAGATATTGAAGTTTGGCCAGAAAAGCCCCTGAGCAACCTAAATTTGTCTCTCCTTTGAGCAGGAGGTTGGTCTTAAGCCCTCCAGAGATGCTCCCAGACTCAGCATCTCTAGGAAGAGGCTGGGCATGGACAAGAGATGCCAAAGACAGAGAAGAGGAACTTCTCACTATCTCTTACCACCAGAAATTTATCTCACCAAACAGCCACAGTATCAGAGCTGTCTTTGTGCCGTCACACAGCATAGGACATCCCCAGCCTGCAGGCAGGGAGACAAACTCTCCAGCCACCACAAGGGTTTTTTTAAGCATCATTATGTATCTAGAGCAGTCCTAAGCCCGCCCCAGCATCAGCGTGAGCAGTTCAGCTTTGTTCCTGGTAAATTTGCCTTGAGGTCACCTCCCAACCAATATGAACAACAGGCTTTTACGAAAAGCACATTAGTAACCCAAGAAGTTACAGGAGAAGGTACCACTTCTGGTTTTGTCTGAAAGCAGATCTTCCCTTTTTTCAATTTTTTTTTCTTTAAAATAATAATGAAAAAAAAGAGAATGTAATTGCAAAGGGAAAATGTTAAAATTTTGGCTTTGTGTTTCACTAGAATTTACTGGCAAAAATGCTAATATCTTGATCTCGGGCTACCTAGTGCCTTAGGCATGAAAGCACAGGCTTTTATGAGCCTGCAGGAAAAGCACTTCATTGGAGAACCTGAGCTGAAAACATCCCTGTAAGGTCCAAGGCAGGTAGAATTCATCTGAGTGTGCCAGTACTGCTTGGAGTCACCAAATAACCCCAAACGGTTGGGCTGGAAGAGGGATCCTGCTCTCATAGCTGTCTGTGACAAGCCACGATCCTGCTCCATGGGGATCCTGAGCAGTGGAAAATCCCTGTCAGACTGGGCATTAGGCCAGACTGCTGCTTCATGCTACTGTGATGTCAACGGCGAGTAGCTCAACTTCTCCAACCTGCTTATGGCTAAGGGCCAGGGGGACACTCCCCAGACTTATCAGCCTCTCCTTAAAGATTAAGCTGTTTCAAACGCATTGTGTACTCATCTCAGTATGGGTTATTTGATACCTGGCATCATACATGAACTCTCCACCTTGCTTTTGCTTCATACCTTCCATGCACTTGGATTTCCAATCTTGGTTTCATTAAGCTTTTTGATAGAAATGCTCAAGCCCCAGAGAACTGGTTTACAGGGCAACACAACTGAGGGTAACACCCTTTGGGGAAAGGGCACCTCATTTAAGCCCCTACAGAACAGCCAATGATTACTATTTAGCTGACGTTGACAGGTCTTCGCAGCCCTGACATTCAGAGCATCCGAGCATGGCAAACAAGTCCTTCAGTATCACACAGAGTCCATCTGCCAGCCTGGTCCTTCTCATCTGCTACAGCACAAGAGGCAAACACAAGTCCTCCAGCTTCATTAGCTGAGCTCTCCCTAGAGCTGAACCACCCCAATTCTGCTCCAAGCATGGCCTTTTGGAGAGAAGTGGGATACTTTGATAGAGAGGAAAGCACAGCCCTGTAAGTGTGAAATATTGCCAGCACCCAGTTTGTGGATCCACCATCCCAGCAGAAACAGGGTTAGGATGGATAGGGCCACGTGGGACAGCCTTTCCACTTCATTAACCCAGCAGAGGATCACAGCACTGATGGGAACCTGCTGGAGGAGAGGCCATGGACCAGGTTACTCATTTCCCCCCCAAAGCAACCAGTAGGATTTGCTTTCTGGCATGATTTTTCCACTGCCTCCCCAGGAGATGTTCAAACTGCTGCAGCTGCTCTTACTAATGCAGCTCCTTTCTCTCACATGGTACTTGAGAGACTTTTTCCTCTAGGAAATACTTTAAAAAAAAATAAATCTATTGGTTCAATGGAAACACCCACAGTGCTCATCAAATTGCATCTCGTTCCTTTTTTTTTCTGGAAAACAGGAGCACTGTTTCACTCTGGGCTAGACTAGAATTACTCCACTATTTAGGATGGAACAAACTTCTTCACAGTCAGTGGAAAATATTCACTTTAACCTCTTTTGAAAGCCAGAAGAAAAAAGCAAGCCAGAAAGGCTTTTCTGGTTCAAAAACCAACAAACACATTTCCATCCATTGGGACCAAACTGGTTACCTCTGTTTCACAGGTAAAAATCCAACATGAGTGTCGAGGCATACCAAGCTCCTGTTGACTGTGCAGCTGATAACTGGTCTACCTTGGCCAGAAAAATAAATCTTGCCACCATTCAGATTGATTTAGATCCCTAGGAGTCGGTTTTAGGAGTTAGTTGTCTCATTACAACCCAAATGAGCTCTTGGGGCTTGCAGAAACACTCCAGTTAGAGTTTCATAAGCTGCCGCGTTTCTGCCAAGCAGTGGAGCAGACCCCAGTGTGGATGCAAGATAAAACAGCATTGGCTTTATTTTCCCCCTTTACATTTGTCACGACTCTTCTATCCTGCAGCAATTCAATTTTGGTGTCTCGGTTTTGCATCCAGGCCCTTAGGGACCAAGCAGAAATGGGTTTTGAGATCTGCAGGCAGGCTCTTTGCTGGAAGGCAAAAGGATTTCCTATCAAGCCTAATCCCCTGCAGACAACTGAGGATACACAGACCCCGTTTATAGAGACTGAGCCCTGGCTCGGACCTCTGCGCATCAGCTCGCAGCAGAACTGCATCCTGGATGAGTTGCAAAAAGCCTCCACAGTCACCGATACTCAGAATAAACAAACAAATAAATAAATAAATCGCTTCCAGGTTTAATGAAATGCATTTCAAGTACCTGACTTCCAACCAAAATAGCAACAATTTAAACACAAGAACAAGTGGTTGTCAATGAATACAGGGGAAGCACTGAGAGCTTTGGACTACAGCGACCTGAACATCAGCCCCAAGATGCCAGAAGGCTTTGCTGCCAACACAACAGCTTGCTTACACCTGAGATTCACTGGTATGTAGGCTAACTGTTGCCAGGTACATGCTGGTATCGTTATTTTTCTTTTTTTTCCCCCCTCTGAAAAGCAGCCAATTAGGCAGCAAGCACCAGCAGTTTATCCTATCAGTCCCTGCCTGCTCCATGCCCAGCAGGAGCAGAGCTGTGAGGATGCAGCCCAATGACGAAGCTGTCATCTCACGCAGGCACAGCTCCAGTAGGATTGGTACCACTCTCCTGCATGGCCACATCCCACCAGAGTCTGGTCCAGCCCCACAGCCAGCATCATCCTCTCCCCAGTGCTAAATGTGGGGCTGGACAGTTTAGTTTCTACAACGGATACAGTGAGCTGAGCCAGAGCCAACTGAAGCAAGTAGGGGAAAGAAAGCATGTCCCCAAACAAGGTGTCCTCTCCCAGACCAAGGTGTAAGCACATAGGGGTGATTAAAAACACACTTTGCTCATGCCAAAGTGAATTTCAGCCCTCCAACATGAAACTTGTGTTTTAATCCAGCATCTTCCCCTCCCTCCTTCTCCTGCCACGACGTTTGCTCCCGCCCACAACATTTTTCCATTTTGGCTTCTGCAATTGTGCAATTTTCTCCTCTCCTGGAGGTGAAAGGGCACAGAACACCCTGAATAGGTAAAACCCTAAGATTTTGTTCCCTTCCTCCCAGTGCATCCCTGACCCAGGCCAGGTTTTATATCGCAGCTGCCTGTTTCAGTGCTGTCATTGCCTTGCGTTTCCCCATCAAGCCAATTCGGAGAGCCTGAAAAGGGCAGCACAGCTCCGCTACACATCAAGGAGGTAGGATTAGATCTAATCTTGTTTATCAGCACAATTAAGGTTCTCATTCAATCTTTTTCCCAGACTCCGGAGGAGGAAAGAAAAGATCCAAAGCACTTGGCAACTCTGAAGAGGAATTAAAAGTTCACATCAAAGTCACTGCAGTCAGTATGAGTGTCACAAGCACCCGTTTCAAGTAGAAACCGTGTGTTTTCTTTTGTATTAAAAAAAAAAAAGGGCACTAAATACCCATATCAAACTCTTTCATTAGACAACCCCCTAGCCCCACCCCTCCAAAAACTGCAGCAGCACATAAAATAAAGCCTTCCAACAGCACCATGTAACACGAAAGGCACTGCCTCAGAATTCAAAGTCCTCATCGGCCATGTCGATCGCCCAGGCAAACTTCTCCCTCTGCGTCTTGTTGTAGATCTTCTCGATGGGCACACCAAACTTCTTGCACCTGTACAAAACACAAAAGAGCAGGAGGGATGTGCTACCCATCCCACTCTGCTCCCACCACCGCGGTCCTCTCTGCTCAGGGTGTAGCATCTTTCAACCATGCAAACTCCTTTAGCCCCAAGCTCCTTAAGAAATAAACTTTGTGCTGATAAAGATATCATAGAATCATAGAATNTGTTCCAGTCCCTTAATATGCCAAGTGACCTCTTCTTGCCCTAAACCCAGAGGGAACATACTGCAAACAGTTATTTGCAGCCTTAGCTTTGGATTTTGCTGGCCTCTCCCAACACCTCCAGGTCGTGGGCAGAAATAAAGTTTATTCCTTTCCCCCAAAAGGCTCAGGTGTGCGTTTATCCCCCTCCTGAGGCAGCACTAGGTGATCTGCAAATCTCTAGAGGAGCATTTGCCCATAACACGCCCAAGACATACCAAGCTATGCTAATCCTGGGGTCCAGGTAGTTCAGCTTGGACGTGCCCAGAGCTATCTGCTTGTTTTCCTCCTTATCTGTGGCCTGGACGTTCAACTTGGCCAGCTGCTCTTCCAGCCGCTTCAACAGCTTCTTTTTCTTCTCCACATTGCTGAGGGCAGAGGAAAGCAACACAGGTAGCATGTTAAAGTGGAAAAGAAGCTGCAGAAGTAAAATACAAAGCAGTTCTCCTGGTCTGCTTTTGCCTGGGAATATGATGAGAAGCCAATGAGCGTCATTTCAGAGTAGTCTCTACACTCATCTGAAGTCCTCTAAGGTCTGAGCCTTGAAATAGTCCAGAATGGCAGAGTCAAAGATGCCACTCAGCACTAACCTATTTCTCAAGTACTTTGACCTCATAAGACACTTTTATAAAAGTGTTATTACTACCCAGGTTGGGCAATCCCAAAAGCCAGCGTGCAGCAAAGACCACCTCCCTCAAAACCAAGCTCTATGAGCAACGACCACCTCTGACAACCTGCTCTGCATCTCACCAACACAGGGCATGAGAAGAAAACAAGAAAACTCAAAGTAAAACACAAAATACAAGCCTTATTTCTCTCCTCCAGATCCCTCCTGTCTCTGGGCATCAAGTCACATTTGAACTCTGGGAGGGAGGAACAAATCTGGACAGACCCAAAGCAATGACTACTGCAGAGATCCACAACCCACCACTGAACCATCCCACAAGAAAAACACGCATCAGGGCCAGTCTGTGTGTCCCCAGCTCCAACCTCAAGTGAGGCATCCTTTGTACCGTGGCATTTGTAGGACAACGCCAAGGGTTGAAGTCTCAGTATTCAGTGAGGTGTGTCCTATCACAAAGGAATCCCCCTAGAGGGCCTCTTTACAATCCTACGGTTGCAAAGAACCTTCCACAAGGCCTCCACACATCTGCCAGGCTGGTATGGCACCTGATACTCAACATGGGCATTTCTGTTCTGATGAGTTGCATGTCGGGTGTTGGACCACACCATCTCCATCTGCAGATCCTCTGCAGAGAGATCCCTCTGCCGAAGAGGATTGTAAGGAAGAATCACTCACGCTTCAGCTTTGGCGTCTTTTGTGTCTTCAAACTCATCTTCAGCTTTTTTCAGCTCTTGCTGGGCTTCCTCCACCTGTTGCTTCTTGGCATCGATCTGGGAAGGTAAACACAAAATCAGCCCATGTTCCTGTCCTCCTCTGGAAGCTTCAGCTGCCTCCCTCTTGCCCTTTCCTTTGCCACATCACTCCTCAATTTCTCACCAGCCCTGCTCTAGAGCCAACAGCTTGCCCCTGCAGCATCTGCTGAAGCTCAAGCATTTCTTCGCATCTTGCAAAAAACCTTTACAGCATGGATGCCAGAAACACTTGCAGTTCTTATCGGTTCATCTTGTGCAACTGCCTGACACTGACTGGCTCATGACAGTGCTGGAGCCCTCTGCAAACTCCCAAGCTCACCAGTAGGGTGTGAACAGAAGCTGAGGACACTTAAAAATGGTAGTTTGAAGTATTTCCATAGCAGAAACATGAAATTTCAGCTGGTCCTCCTGCAAAAGGCCAGATGGGAAAACTAATTTCCCCACTCCCAAGCTAAGTGTGTTGAAGCTGTGCCACGGCAAAAGGCACTCAGCTTGAGGACACCAAGTCATGAAAAAAAACCAACCCCAACTCTGTGCCAAGTGTGCTTCATCCAGCCTTTTAGCTTACCCCATCCCTCTTCACCCCTGGGTTGCTGATGTCTTTGTACTGATTAAAAAAAAGCCACTATTCCTGGTTTGTTCCCTGCCATGCTTCATCAACACAATCTCTTTAGGCATGAGGTTATTTCACCCTACCTCTCCCGATCTCCCTCCCAAAAAAAGATCAGAGGTGAGATCAGGTCTAAGGGCTCTCAGTTTGGTCTGTCTCACCTTGGCCTGAAGGTTTTGCATCGACTTCTCAAAGCTTTTCGGTGTAGACCTCTGATGGTTGCACAGGATGGCCACAGCTCGGTTAGCTCGGTTGTAGGAGAGGAGCTTTCCCGCGACATTGTCTTCAGCTGGGAATAAATGGAGACATCGTTATGTCTCCTTTCCAGGACTTGCAGAAGGCAAGGAACAAACCAGAACAACAGTAAGTTGTTTGCCTTTCCCATCCTTTCCCAGGGGAGAGCAATAAGGGTTGTGAAAAATCGGTGAGTAACACTGAATCTGATATTGTGCCTCAACACTCACATATCCAAGGCAGGCAAAAATAACGTAATCAACCAGCAATACAAGGAAGGGGAAAAAAGGAATACTCCCAGTATTTCATCAGTTAGACTACCGCTGAGCGGGTAACTGTTTCTCACTTAGCATGCAGCCTTTCAGTACTTAAAGGGGGTTACAGGAAAGATGGGATCAAATTTTTTAGCAGGGCCTGTTGCAGTAGGACAAGGAGTAATGGCTTTAAACTAAAAGAGGGAAGATTCAGACAAGATCTAAGGAAGAATTGGTTTATGCCAAGGGTGGTGAGCCCCTGGCACAGGTTGCCCAGAAGAGTGGTAGATGCCCCATGTCTGAAAACATTCCAGGCCAGGTTGGACGGAGCTCTGAGCAACCTGGTCTAGCTGAAGATGTCCCTGCCCATGGCAGGGAGTTGGACTAGATGGTCTTTAAGGTCCCTTGCAAACCAAATTATTCTATGATTGCATGGTTCCCAACCTTCTGCATGCTCCCTTAAGTTTTAACCACCCTACAACATGGTACATGACCTGCCACGGAGAGGCAAGCAGTTCTAGGGACCCCAAGGTAATGGATAGTCATTGCTGAGCCCATTGGCCACACAATGCAGCTGGTGGTAGCAAAAACACTGTTAGTAACTCACAGTTAGTGAGTGCCTTGAGCTGCTCCTGCAGGGTGATGGAGGCGTTGTAGGTCCTGAACACTTTGGCAGTCAAACCATCCATCAGACTCTGGAGGTGTCTGTTCAAGATAGATGTCTGGAGGAAGGAAGACAGGAAAAAGTTTGGGAAGAAAGAAGAAAGAACAAACCAGGAGCCAGGATGATGAAGCCCTTGCTTTCCAATCATCTGCCTAAGCAATTAAATTAGGCATTAAGTCTTTTGTAGCTTGCAGATTTACTCATTGGGTCAGGCTCTCATCTACCCAGAACTGGCACAAATTCCACGTCAACCCACAAAGAATTTCTCTGGATGACAACAATGTCTGCCCATCTACGTTCAAGAGGACACATCTCGCATCCCATATCACGTCTGATATCTCTGTTCTATGGAGCACATAGGGCTGCAGTTGCACTGGAAACAGAAGATGTTAAGAGTCATCTGGAGTTTGGAGGAAGCCTTACTTGTACCAAGAAAGCCTATCACAAATAAATCCTACATAACCAGAGAAAAGTCTCTTTGGAGTAAAGATGGGCAAGTGGCTTTGTGGTGGATACAGGCAGAGGGGGAACATGGGTGGCAGCATCCCATATCCTATACTAAGGAAGTGGAGGTTTTAGCAGGGTATTAGCTTGGGAAGAAAGGCTGCAGCACATTTTTCCAGCATCCTTGTGCTCTGGCAGCCTCTCACACTTCTGCCGAGCCCCAGCGAGGTGCAAAAGCATCAAACAGCTGAGGTTTGACACCTCTAGCAATGCCCCGAGCAACATGTGCGTGGGCAGGCCTTCCCAGGCTAAAAAAAGCCCAAGCACATGAGTTAAAGGAGGGAAGGAGAAGAAAGCCACCTCCTTATCAGGGACATGGGTTAGTTGTGGGGGCAGGCAGTCAGGCAAGCCTGCATTCAGAGGAGCAGAGATGCTACTAGTGCAGAAAGAGGATAGAAAACAAAACAAAAAAATAATCACAGCATCCCAACAGCATCTTCAAACATTTACAGTGGTGTCTCTGGAGGGGAGATAGTTAAAACCAGAGTAAAGGATGACACTGATGCAGCACTGCAGCCTGGGAGCCTGCAGGTTGGACAGAGGTGTCATGGGTTAGCTTCTACTCCCCTCTGGCCTGCCAGTGCTGTTTCAAAAGCTTAGAAATGACAACTCACATTGAGCCTGTCAAAGAGGTCATCTGCTGGGTCCTTGTTCTTCATGAACAGCTGCAGGTTCTTGAACACCTACAGAGGAGGAAAGGATGGCCCTGGTCAGGGGCAATGAGCAAATTCCTCCCAGACAATTCCCTCATCTCCATCTACCTCCTCATCCAGATAGGCTCCGATTCAAACTCATGGTAGGATGCGTTCTATACACCATCAACCTTCTCAACTTCAAGGACTGACACTGGGATCTGAAAACCACTGGTACCACAGGTTGGTTTTCCCTCATATCTCCTGTTCCCAGCACTTTATTTGCCCCACAAACATCATTAAAATCATTGGCAAAGCAAAAAAAAAAATATCAGTGAGGACAGTTCCAAGTTCTAATGCCCACCAGTCAACTGAGGATGGTCCAGCAGGAGGCAGGACTTCTCTCTCATGGTTCATGGGCCAGAACAACCTTGGAAGCCCTACCCCAAAGATTCTCCCCCTTCTCCAGGACAGGGTCAGCATGTGTATGTCCTTGTCACTTACCAGCTTCTCCACTGACACTTTGTTGTAGTAACGGATGGAGTCTTTCCCAAGGAAGTCGAACTCCACCACATGCTCCTGCCCATACAGCTCGGGGTGCAGTTTGATGTGCTCCACACGCAGGGAGCAGCAGCCAACCGTGTCTGCAGTCTCCCCTTCCTCCTTCTCATTGCCAGCTCGCAGGGCCAGCTGGAAGGAGACAGCGAGTCATCCATCCAAGCCCACCTCAATTCCCCTTTCGAAGGTTATTAAATTGGTCGTGGACACCAGGAGGGGAAAAAGAAAGCGAACTCAAGACAGTGCCTCACTGAATGGCTGCTGGTACCCTTGTGGAAACCAAGCAGTGACTGCCTCCAGCAGGAGATTATTTCACTGGTCTAAGAAACCCTAAAATATCCCCCCAGAATAAAGTTACTTAGCTGTCCAGCAGGGTCTTTGCCATCATGCAGAGACACAAATGCAGGTAAAGTCCAGAAAGGACAGTACAGCTCCTGCACTGCCACAAAACTCCATCCTCAACACAAGCATCAGCAGGTAGTAGGAGTCACCATCCTCTATGATCATTGCCAGATGCCCCATGAGGAACAACCCTGGCTAGTACAACCAGATGACACTAAAAAATGCTATGGGTTAGGGTGAATCAGGTAAGCTAGGCCCAAACCTCACCAGGGATGGTGGACTTGGGGGCCAGGGTAAGGCTACAGATACCTTATCAATGAAATAGAGGGCCACTGCTCTTTGCCGCTTCTTCATCTCCTTGGACTTCCAGTCAGCTCGGTACTGAGCACGGATTTTGTGGACAACATCCTTTAAGCGTCGGGCTACCTCATACTTCTGCCAATCTTTCTCCCCCTGAAAAGAGAGAGGCTAAAATGCAGTGCCCCATCTTCCTTTCACCCCTACCAGTGAGATCTTGTTCTGGGAACACCCCTCCAGCATCTAGATACTGCTCAAATCCCATTGTTTTACTGAGGAAAAATCCATGAAGTGGAAAAATCGGAGCAGAAACAGCTCATCTAGGGTGTCTGTGCCCTCTGCTGTCTGTGCGCGACTTGGCCAGGATCCCAGGTCTGAGCTGCTCACAGTCTGGAGGTGTCCTCCACCAGCTAGCAGCCAGCACACAAGCGAGGAGCCAAGTAGCCAAGCGCTGCACGGCCATGGCTGCCACTGCTTGGACACCAGTGTCCTTACTTGCTTTGAAGACTGGAAATAGCTTTATATCACCATTCCCTCCCCATAGCATTCACTCCCTCCCTCCCATGGTACTACAGGTGGTGATCCCACCGCCCCCTAACCCTCTGTTTACTGGCATAAATGGATTCAACCCCACAAACTCTGGTCCCTGTAGACCCTTCTCAGCTCCTGCCTGGCTTTAAACACCCTTTCCTGGAAACAATATGAGCAGCACAGCACAGGAATGGCTCTGCCAGTACAAATCCATCCCTTGGAATAGGCTTGATGCTTAATCACCTAGCCTCGAGGCCCCACCTCGAGTACTGCGTTCAGTTTTGGGCTCTTCACTACAAGAAGGANTCCACCTGACAAAAAGCCCGTGGCCCAACAAGCAACAATCCTGTCTGAACAGCAGCATCACTCCAACCTTCAGCTTAGAGCTGGGGTTCAGCATGATGTACTTCAAAGTGTTCTGGATGTTTTCTGTCCACGAGGCCAGCCAGGTAACGGTGTTGTCAAAGCGCACCTCCTTCCACTTGTGCCCTTCTGGAGGCTCAGGGATCTTAGAGTCCCTGTGGGCAGAGCAGGGTTACAGCCTTCAGGCCATGTAGAAGAAAGAGGTCATTAGCTCAAACTGCTTCTTCAGAGTGAGCCAAAGAAGGTCACCACACTGCAGCATTACTTACAGAAAACACACAGCCCACCCAAAACTGCTCCACAACACAATCAGGGCTTTATCATTTGAATGCTGGGAAGTTGCTGGGCTGGTGAGGAATGCTTTGAATCAAGGCCACAAGGTCTTCCTATGGGTGGTTTAAGACTAATCCAACTCATGTAACTTAGAAGGCAAACATTCTTAGCCCAATCACTGCTTTTCCTCCCTCCAGTGAGTATCCTGATGATTCCAGCCAGGATGAGGGAACTATAAAATGAGGAGGAATGGCTCGTTTGGAAGAGGAGCAAAGGAGAAGGAGTAGAGAGTTGTCCCTTCTTCAAGCAGGCCGTAGGAGCACTGCAGTATTTGCAGTTGATGTCAGGTGAACAGCGTGGGCACCGGTGAGAGATGGGAGCTGCTGACCAGCTTCCCGGCCACTGTACCTCCACAGGGACACTAACAGTCAGACCTAACTGCAAAGTAGACATTTGAAGGTGACCAGAAGGTGACAGAAGGGGCTCCAGCGAGTTCAAGCCTCAGGGTGCACAAATCAGTGACCGCAGGAGATATCAAAACCCCACAGCAGCTCCAGGTAGAGGAGGTGTGCTGTTCACCCCAGTCCCAAAAGCAGCCCCCCAAGCTCAGCTCTTCCCAAGGCAACTCACTTGCTGCAATTGATGATAACGTCTTCTGGCATGATCCTCTTCTTCAGCATGCCCATCTTGGGGTGGTCACCACGGCCACGGAAAAGCCCCGGTGGCTCAGTTTTGAAGTTACCTATCTTCTCACGGTGCCCATCAAGGATGCAGTACCCATACTCTTCCTGGATCTTATCTGCCTCCTCCTTCAGTTTCTGAAACAAGCACCATTCCACCGTCATTCCACAGGATAAAACCAAAACCCCCCATGACTGACGCCTGCCTATCATTACCCTCCTTTCACTGGAGAAAGGCTGGAAAGGTAGAGCTTAAAGGGTTGGAAGAAGAGGTGAGCATGGGTCCAAGCCCCCTCCCAACAAATGGCTCATCTGCACCCACTTTTCAAACCCTCACAGTAACACTGTCCCTGCATGATATGCTGATGGAACAAGCCTGGTGACACCAGCCCCTTAGCAGGGTCCACCATCCTCTGAAAAGGATGCCAAACCGTGGTCTGAGGATGACTGGTACTCTGCAAAGCCACGAAGCCTGCAGCATCTGCAGATAAACCTAATGAAAATGGGTGTGATGATCAGGGAGACAGAGCTGGTCCAAAAAGTTCCCAGGTCAGGACATAACACCAGGAAAGGAGACAAGTAGGAGCCAAAGTACCCCAAAGCTGGTCCCAAAACACATTACCCAGTCCCAGATGTCATTGGAAGCAGTTCCCACCTGTTTCTCCTCTTTGGAGAGTGCCTTCCGTGCCTCACTTTTGTCCACGAAGTACTTGTGGATGTCCCTGAAGTCACACTTGTCCAGATCCTTGATTATCTTCTGCTCCTGTGAGGTCATCTCCTGAGCACGAGATGAGAGGGACTGGGTAAAGCCGGGAGGCAAAACCAACCCCACACAGAGCTGCTGCCTATCCCTCTCCTTCACAGGAAAGGAAATGAAGACCCATATGCCAGTTCTTCAGAAAAATCAGAAGGAAACAGCCACCCCCAGCTATCCCAGCCACATCCACCCAAGGGCAGACAAAGCTGCCATGGCAGGAGATCAGGTTGCCTCCAGACACCAGGAAGCTGTGCACCCACACAGAAGCAAAATGCAGAAAAGCTCTGGGGTGGAGCAACCTTTAAACTTTGCAGTAGAAACAAGAAGTCCCCAGGCATGACTGCAAGCAGCCTGCAGGGACTGCAAAAGCAGCACTGAAGGTATCCGGGAGCACATAATCTTGTTCTAGTAGGAGGTCTTGCTTTTATCTGGGGACTGAGTTGTGGCGCTATGGGACCATCAGGTTAATCCTTCAGAGGGACACATGCCCCAAAGTGTTGTGAAGCTTTTTGTAAGACCCAGCACCTGCTTTTTAGTAGCATTACTAAACCTCAGAGGGAGCACAGGTCCCAATGTGAAGCCCCCAAGGATGCTGCAGACAGCAAGCCCCAGCCCAAACCCACAAGAAGCAAGGAAATAAAATCATATCATTTAGAATCTCATAATCATATGATTATAAATAAAGAATTTAGCCACAAAGAAGCCCCATCCCTTCCATCCCACACCACAGCCTGGGGATAACAGGTTTAATGCTGAGTATTTAAGGCAGAAGATGGACAGCAAGGAAGCCACCTTCCTCCAGTCACTGAAGAAGTTGTTCTGAAAGATCTCCTTGGTTGTGTATTCATGATCAAGCATTTTGGCATAGAAAGTGGCAATTTCTTCTGTGGCCAGGCTCAGCTTCAGGGGTTTGCCTAGGAAGAAAGAGGACCTTTAGCATCGGTTATGGGGACAGCCCAACCCCACAGCCCCAGGCGGTTGCTCGGTGAGTCCCCATCCCATGCTCACCATAGTGCCAAAATAGGAACAAGGGATGAGAACAGACACTGGCAAGATTTCAGTACCCCCCTGCACCAGGCACAACCTCATCTGAAGACCAATGTCCAGAGCACTTGGCACAGCAGGATGCTACCGTGGCCCATCCACAACCACACACCTCATTTTCTTTTCCAGGAGAGTAGAAATCCTGATTTACATTAAGGTCACTAAGCCACAGGGCTTTCAGCAGCCACCATACCTTGACGTGTCCCAGATTAATGCCTCCACAGGACAAGACAGAAAGGTTTGCTTTCTGACCTTGATCACTTCGGACCACGCGGAATAGCCAGGACTCCACTCGGAGAGATTTCATCTCAAATGCTTTCCCATCCAGATGGAGCAATTGTGGGAAGCTCAAAGCTGAGATTTGTGCAACAGACAGATACAGAAGAGCCCTTCATGGTTGTCCAGTGGGTCTTGGACTATTTCTTGGAGATGGTAAAGTCAATGTCCTCTCCTGAGGTTTTTGGCTAGAGCAATGAAGTTCAGTGAAGCCAAGGAACAACTTGACTCTTCCTAGGAAACCAAGACTTCGAAACAGCTTTTCTAGGCATGCTGCAGGAAAAGCACCCTGCAGAGCTCCAGGGAATGGTTCAATCCTGCCTGCACCGGGCATTCTGTTTTTTGGGATTCTTGACCTCCACCTGGACTGCAGGGTACTGTGGGTCACAGCCTTATAACAGCCCCACGACAATCTACATACACCAGCTCAGCTGTGGGCCCTTTCTACGCAGCCTTGTTGCCTGTCCACAACCGCTTTTTCATCCAGGAATGGTGCCACCTTTTAGCAAACAAGCCACCATCACCCAAGATCCCAGGCCAAAGCCATGAGCCAAAATACACACAACACAGATGGGTCTCCAACACCTCAGAGGGCACAGGACAGATCCAAATCCTCCTCATAGATGAAAAAAAGTCTCCAACAGGCCCATCTATGTCCCAGCAGTGCCCTCTGGTGACAGCGCTGCCAGACACCAAATTTCCCTAAATTGGCTAATTTTTTTTCCTTCTGTAAAAAAACCCCACAAAGAATAGCACACCCCAGTGAGATGGCTGAGGAAGTCCAAGATCCCATGAGACTGCACCCCCCTCTGATCTCCAGCATCCCTTGATCAAGCCCCAAGGTCCTTCTCACCTCCTCGCCTTAATCTGTCGGAAAACAGTTCAGGGAGCAGGGAGAAAACAGCCCATCAGGCATGGTGGGGAACCAAGGAGGACAACAGAGACCTGGATCTGTCCTGCCAATCTCTCAGCCCTTTCACTGATGCACTGAGTTGCTGTGAGGCAATGCCTGGTGGTCCTGGGGACAACGTGGGAAGCTGTGACCGAGAGCTTGGAGCAACGCAGCAAAGTCTTGGAGGGCAACGGATGTGTCAGTCACAGAGGCCATGAGACAGGCAAACTGCAGCTCTCAAAAGCTCAAAAAAAAATCACGTTTTCCCAGCTTGCAGGGACACCGCACATGAGCTGACCTAAAGCTCAAACCCAAAACAAGAAAAAAATGTTCTTTTTCTGTGTCCAGTCCATCTTCACAAGAAGTACACGAAGACTTCAGGTAACAGCATCGAGATCATATAATGGTTTAGGTTGGAAGGGACCTTAAAGATCATCTAGCTCCAACCCCCTGCCATGGGCAGGGACATCTCTCAACTAGACCAGGTTGCTCAAAGCCTCATCCAGCCTGGCCTCGAACACCTCCAGGGATGGAGCATCCACAACATCCCTGGGCAACCTGCTCCAGCATCTCACCACTCTCCCAACAAAGAATTTCTTCCTAATATCCAATCTAAATCTACCTTCCTTCAGTGTGAAACCATTACCCCTCATCCTATCCTTACACTCCCTGATTAAGAGTCCCTCTTCATCCTTCCTGTGAGCCCCCTTTAGGTACTGGAAGATGCATTGCTTCCCCTCAAGAAACTCAGGGTCAGCCCCACCACTGCATGTCCTGCAGCCAGGAGAGGCTGCGAGAAGTGGTGCAAGTCCCAGATCCACACATGGCTGCATTACAGCACCCCAAAACCAGCTGCAGGAACCCTCACCCTGTTCCAATGTGCTCCACGTGGAGGGGATGCACGAAGCACCCTGCAACTGTCAGGGGTTCATTAGCTCCCCAAAAAATCCTACAACTTGCTACCCCATAACTGTAACCCACAGTGGTGCGGGCTTTATCCAACGGGATATTTAGGCCCATCATACTTAGGTCTGCAATACTTTCACTACGTCCCCACACAAAAGAAGATACTGTCTTTTTGGCCAGGCAGAGGACAACTCCTCACACCCCAGGTCCCCTCATCACAAGGCAGACATACCATCATAATAAAACTGCACATCATCAGGCAGCGGTTCGTAGAGGGGGGCGAAGTAGGGTCCTCTGTGCTCCAGTTGCGTCCACTTCACTCCATCTTCTTTCTTTTCCTCTTCCCACCTGGAAAAGATGCACAGGGTCTAGTGAGAACATCCCCACAGAGGGGTCTGGGACCTCCTCCCAAGGTCACACCAAGAAGATTGCTCTGTGAGCTACGAGGGCTACCACAAAAGCCAGATGAAACCCTGTTGTCTCTGCTACTGCCTCAGTTTCCCCATGTTTTCAAGGAAAGGAAGGCTGCAATGCAATCCAGGGAAAGGTGTCTTGAGGAAGGGGAGCAGGCTTAGTGCAGCAACACAGGGAAACGCAGCCGGGAGCAGAAGGATGGAGGAGTCAGCCAAATCCACGGGGACAGAGACCCCACTGCTGAGCCACAAAGGTCACTCAGTTCACACCAAAGAGGCTGTAAGGGTTAAAATACTCATCCCTTCCCTCCTCAGACCTCATCGCTTATTTTTTTTTTTAAAAAAAAAAAGCACACAAAAAAAGCTCCAGAGGAGAAGTTCACACCGCGTTTGCAGCCAGGAGACCACCACCCCACACTACTTATACCTATGATCTTAACGCAAATAAAATCTTAAAGCACCTCTCCCCCCTGCAGAGAAATTAGGATTTGAAAGTCACCGCAAGCCTTAGCTAAGAAATTATGATTTAAAAAAAAATAAAAGGGAAAAAAGAATGAAAACACCCACCCTTAAGAGCAGAGGAATAACATGTAAAAAAGATAACCCAGGCGAGGGGTTGGAAAAGCGTTTGCTGATGGCAGTGCATGGGACCGGCAAGGGATCTGCACCCTGTGGCTCAGCGCCAGCCAGGCAGATGCCCTTTAACCCCAACATCACCGGGAAAACAAAGATTGCTGGGAAAACACAGCAAGATTTCACGCTGGGGAAGGAAAAAAAAAAACCTTGCGTTTCTAGCTCAGCGTCGCCCCGGAAGTATTTTGGACCTCTCTCCGACACATGGGAAGCGGGGTGGAATAAATCAATCACATCAAAAGGCGCATTGTTCCAAGAAAACACAGAGGGGGAAAGAGATATTAAAGAAAAAAAAAATAATCAAAGAGCTACAGAAAACTTGGCTGAAAGCATCTCGGAGACAGGCAGCTGGGAGTGCTATTTGTGGGATGCTTTAAGGGCTCTGATTCTCCTCCCAAACCCACACCATCCCCCATCCCGGCAGAGCATGACCCACACTCACCTGCTGCAGCTCCCCGAACCTGGTCGGAGGCAAAGTGGGGTGAGCCTGGGGGGACGGACCCCACGGCCGAGAAAGGAGGAGACAAGACGCCAGTACATGCCACCGACCACGGAGAGAGACAGCAAGGCTGGTGGTGAACGCCGAGGTCACCCCCAGCATCCTGCCCTGGCACCTCGCTACCTACTGGGACATGGTGGTGCTGGTGCCCAAGGCATCGCCATGACAAGCCACCACTTTTGTCTAAGCAGTCCAAGTGGTGACACTTCCCCACGTGCCAAGGCAGCGCAGCCTTATGGGAAATGTAGTCCTGCATGTGTTTTTGGGCAAAAATTCCTGGAAATCAAGCTGATGCTGCCTACCAGCCTCTCGCCTCCAAGCCGGGCTCCAGCCTCACAAACAAGGCATTGCTTAGCAAAAAAACCTGCAGTCCCGCTTTTCATGCCACCCTGTGCCCCACAAGGGCTCTCCTAAAGGTCCAGGCACCCACAAGCATCCCTGTCTGGGATAACACCCTCCCCACAGCTCCCCACAGACCAGGTTTGCAACAGGCTCCAAAGCATCCAGACCCCTACACGCTCCTTCTCTGCCCCAAATATTGGGGTGCTCTGCGAGAGAGTGACATCAAGTGGCTGAAGCCACTGCTCTCTGCCACCTTAAAAAAACCCTACAGCATCCCTCAGTCTCGCTCATACCCCCTTTCCCAATGATCTGCTACCAAAAAGCTTGCCTGGATCATCCAAAACCTGCTGCAAAGGGAAAAAAATAAAATAAAATCAATTGCAGCTCTTTTATATCCTCTACAGGTCCCCGATATGGTTCCTGCTTTCTTGGAAGCGGTTTTATCACAGGGGGTTGTAGAGATCACCTCCTTCCACCAGCCACAAGCATCTCCCTTCCCTGGCACAGCCATTTCAGAAGGAATATATACTGTATATTCTGTTATAATGATAAATATATATACGTACAAACACTATTTTGTATTCAGGATCTCTCCTTATCTCTCACCCCCTTTCTTCTGCCAAGAGAGAGGAGTTCAAGGCTTAAGAAAATACAGCAGAGCAGTTAAAAATAGTAACAAAAAAAAGGAATTTTCACAGTTTTACCCTAAGAAATAAAACTAAAACCCCAATTGTATGAGTATTAGACCTGCCCACAGCCCAGTGCAACACAGGACGCTTACCATTTCCACTTGTTTTCTGCCTCTTTCTTTTCTTCTTCTTTCTCCTCCTTTTTAGCCCTTTTGTTGTTCTGTTCTTCTCCTTCTTCCTTTGATTTCCTTTTACGGGTTTTCCCTGGAGCCTTCTCTTCGCTCTTCTTCCCCTGCTCTTTATTTTCCTCCTTTGGCTTTTTCTCCTTGATTTTCTGTTTTTTCTCTTTCCCTGGCACATCTCCCTTCCCTGCCTCATCCTCCTCCACCTCCTGGCCAACCTCCACACTCTGGGTCTCTTCCCACCCTTCACCCTCTTTCTCATCCACCTCCTCTTCCTCCTCCTTTACTCTTTTTCCATCTTCGCTTCCCTTTCTCAGCCCATCTCCCTCCTCCAGTGCCTCTCCCACTCTTTCCTCTTTTTCCTCATCTGTCTTCTCCAGCGCTTGCTCCTCTTCAAGTATTTTTTCCTTCTTTGTTTTCTTCTTCCCCACTTCCTCTACCCGCTCTGTTTTCACCTTCTTTTGCTTCTTTGCTTTCCCCTTCTCCTGCTTTTGCCTTCCATCACCCCATCCCTGGGTGCTGCTGCTCCCTCGCTTGGCTCTACCCTGTCTCCTTGCCCCATTCCTGCCCCCATTAGCGCCCTCCTCCTCCTCGATGCCCTCCGTCACATCCTCGGGGCTTTCATCAAACTCATCCTTCGTGCAACCTCCTTTTCTCAGCAACCCCTTTTCCTGCTGCTTTCTTTGCTCTTGCTTCTTCTCCCTTCCTTTTTTCCTTTTTGAGTTTCGGGCATCCCCTTCCTGCTGTGGGACAGGGGAGCCCAGCTCCTTCTCCTCACCCTCCCTCATAGCAGTGATCCCCACATCCATCTCCAAAGCCCCAGGCTCTCCAGAGAGGGATGGAGCCCCACCAGCAACACCATCATTCGGCTTTGTGTCCTGTGGGATGAAGCCAGAAGAGAAGAAAGGTGAAGCTGGGAAAGGAGAGTGATTATCCCAAAGCCCAGGTGCATGAAAGAGGTACTCAGGGATGTTCCCCATGCAGGATTGGGTCTGGGGGGGTGACAGTCCCCCCGTCTTTCCTACCCGAACTCCAGCCTTGGTTGCCGAGAGCTGCTGTCCTGCTGTGGGTCCTGTTCTCCGAGGTTTGCGCTGCGACCTACAGCAAAAGCACAGCCATTTTTCACCACATTGGTGAGCAGCAGCCTTGGCCTCTTATGTGCAAAATTAGGGGATTGATCCCAAACAAGTCCTTGTTTCCTGTTGAGCCTGGGAGCACCTTGGGTCCCACGGCAAACAGATATCCCAAAGCAGCAGTGACCAATCCCCATAGGAACGGGATGGCCCCAGGTTGCAGCTTACGGATGAAGAAGCTCAAATGAGCAGGACCACAATGTCCTCCCAATGGATTTTCCCCCAGAGACACCTCTGACCAAAGAAGGGGACAGGTTTGTAAGATTTGGCAGCACCAACAGAAAGGACAGAGATGGCATCAGGCTGAGCATTGTGGGTACACTGGAGGAGAAGACCTTGTGACGGGACACATCTCCTGGGACTACAGGGACAGTCTCTCCCACTCCCTTCACAAGAAGGCAGCCTGAGCATCGGTACAACAGGGAAGGACACAGACTCATCAGCGCAATGAGCTGCAGGACCAGGAGCGTCCATATCCATGACCTCCGCCGTCAGCAGTATGGGTGGGGAGTGCAGGAATGTTTCCTTGGTCAGCAAAGCAGTCAGGTGAATTTTGGGGATTTCTGTGGGACTTGCAAACATTACAAAGCACTGACCTGCTGCTATAAAATACTTTCTTCCAAACCTTCTCCAAGCCAAGGAGGGAGTTGCTTATGTTCCAGAAAAGCAAAGCAAGAGATTTACAAGGGAATAGCAAGCACAGTCTAAAACCAAGCCAGACATCTCCATAGGGTTGAGGTGAAACTCGGTCCTGTCCCTGTTGGGTCACGGACACCTCCCAACCAAGTGAAATGCCCGCCAGGCTGCAGAGCATCACACATCCAGCTTGTGATTAGCACCACCACGAAAAAACCCAACTTATCCAGGCCTGCAGGTCAGGGCAACCGCAGCCACAGAGGAATCTCTAGCCCATGCCAGGCAAGCTTGGAGCTGAGCTCAAGGCTCTTGGCACCAGCCCATGGGTCAGACCCATTGCATGCGTTCCCCTCTCCTGACACTTCCCAGCGGGACCAGTTTTGAAGCATGGCCAGCTGCCCAGTGCCACACAGGAAGGTGTTGGGAAGCCAGGTTTCTCCATCCAAGGAGAGTGGTGACAGCTCTCCTGCACATCCAGGTGAGCACAAAGAGAGAAGAGCCACAATTCCTCCTTTTAGTCAAAACATCCTGTAGACATAGTTTCTGCAAGAGAAAGGGAGGGTTTGGGCCCTTTTTTAATAGATCATTTAGAGCTGATGTTAAATTACCAGGCTGTGGGACATCTGAGTGACACAGGGCTTAAGAAAGCCTTCAAGCCTGCTTGGGATGGGGACAACAAGTTCTCAAAAAAAAAAAAATAGGGGCTGGATGGTTTTTCCATGCAGCCGGAACACGCGTTACACAATCTCCACTAAACTCATTAGGGCAAACAGCTCGGCAAAACATGCTCAGCCCTTCCAATCTCATTAGCAGCCGAGCAGATTCATGACTCAGAAAGCAAAGTCCTACCAACCACCTTTTTGGGATGGGCTTCTTCCCCAAAAGGTCTTATTAGAGGCCTCTCACTGGACATGAAAGCCCCTGCCTCTAAGATGCAGAGAGGATTAGCCTGCTATGGGACAGCTTTATGAATTCAGCTTCATATCTCTGCCCAGATCTAGCATGGGGCGAGAGAAACAAACACCCTTTTCCCAGGCTTTGCGAGGCTGGTTGTCCCCGCTAGCATTTCCCCACCGCCTACCTCCGTATTTATGTAGGTATGTGTGTCCGAGCAATCGCGCCCTGCTGACTCGAGCATCCACGGGGAGGTTGGATGGAGCCAGGAGCCTCCCTCTCCACCCTCAAATCCCAGGATGGAGCCTCAAATTCCATTTGTGCTATTTTTGGCAAGCTTTAAGGTCACTGAAGGCTCCAGGACATTGCAAGCTCCTCAGTGAAGGCATCAGCAGAAGGGTGGTCTCAGCGATACGGAAGGGAAAAACCAGGGCTGTGCAACCCCACGGCAAGAAGAAAAAAGACAAGTTTCCACTTCTCTTGGAAAAAAGCATTCAAAAGGTAGCCTAGCTTACCCTGAAGAGTCTTTCAGCCCTGCCGATGGCCCTTGGTGGAGAGTTGATTCGGTCTGAAAGATATTAACAGCGTTGATCTGGGAGAAGTTAGCTGGCACGGGTACCCCAACAGCAGCATCACCTCCAAGCAGCCATCCAGCCCCTGCGACTGCAGCCAACCAGGCCACAGTGCTCAAGTCCCATTGACGCTGCCTTGCCCTTCATCAGCCACCTTGGCGAGAAACCAGGAGCCCAAAACAGCAGGCTTTTCCAAGCAAAAGGAGAGCTTTGAGGTTTTACGGGGTCGGGAAATCTCTGTCTTAGAATCTTTGAATCGGTGAGGTTGGAAGGGACCTTTAAGATCATCAAGTCCAACCATTGGCCCCCCCTTGACAAAAAAACCCTTCTAAACCATGTCCCTCAGTACCACATCTCCCCTTTTCTTAAACACCTCCAGGGATGGGGAATCCACCACCTCCCTGGGCAGCCTCTTCCAATGTTTAGTAACCCTTTCAGTGAAAAAATGTTTCCTGATATACAATCTAAACCTGCCCTGACATAACTTGAACCTGTTTCCTCTTGTCCTCTTTGTCTTACTTCCAACAACACTGAAAAAGTATTTTATAACGTGAATATATGAAAACTATCACCCCTCTTCAACCACCTGCTCACTAGATGCGTTGCTGCTATCAGGAACACAGGCTCAGAACAGCAGAAGGGACAGGAGGGCTCCAAAACAAAGATGCATCAAATGACAGCTTGTGTACATCCACCCCAGCTTGGTCCTTAGAAGATCAAATGACTCTTGAGCAGATGGTAAGGGGGAAAAGAGAGGTGGGGGGCAAAGCCACAGGGTGGGAAACACAACGGGGGTGAACAGAAGGCAAGGAAGAGAAGGGCAAGGAGAAAGAAAAGCAGAGAATAGGGAAAATAGTGACAGAACATAGAAGAAAATGAGCTTAGAGGGGACTCAGAGCCCTAAGAGCTGACCCATGGCGGCCACCAGAAATATTATCACACTGTGTGCTTGTTTTCAAAGATGAAGCCAGGTTCTTCTGCTCCTGGCTGAGCAAGGCTATGTCTAACCACGCAGCGCACTGAAACCCCATCCTGGCTTTACCCGGTGCTTGCCAAGCATCGAGGCTCTCATTATAAATTCTGACTTCCCCAAGTTTCTCTTTCAAAGGTTTTCAAGGGAGGCCAAAACCACCCAGGGATTTTTCTTGAAAGCTGCTGGGTTAACTCATTAAGGTGTGGGGGGGAACAAAACCTTGAGTTAATTATAGGTTGGTTATGGCAATATACACTTTCGTTCCCTGGGAATACGCCTGCTCGCGTATTCACAATCCTCCAGCCACTGTCAGAAATCAGGTTGGTATATTCAAGAGCAGCCAGCCACGACCTTCCAAAAAAAAAAAAATAAAAAAAGTTCCTGCATGCAAAAGCCTGGCACTCACACCAGGAACACCGGCAACACCAGGACACCGACCGCAGGCAGCCTTGGGGGGTTTCAAGGCTGCAGCTCCGATCACATCCATCCAGCAGAGTTTGCTGCCATTTCACACACTGCAGGAGGAGGGATGGAGACTCATTGTGGGGAAGAAAAAGCATCTCTGCTGGTTTTACACACCAAGAGGACAAGTGCAATACGTTAACGTGGGCAAAGCAAAACATAGGGGGAAAAATCAGCCAGGATCTGTGTTCTCAGCATCATCCCAAGAACAGGGTATGATCTTCTTGGGATGAGCAGGGAAGACCAAATGCCTCAGAACAGGACGCTGTCAGGATGAGACCGATCCCAACCTCATGCTTGAAAATTGGCAGTCACCCATGTCCTGGTGCTCCCTATTACTGCCAGTTCATGCTCTTGGTCCAACACCAAAACGTGACTGATTCAACCCTGGTGCTACATGCGTCTGAGTTTCCAGCCATTTAGTCTTTAATCTAATTCAAGGTGCTCAGAGGACCCCTTTTAGGGGCTTTCACGCAACCACAAGTTGTAGGACACCATCGTAAGAGGCTCCCTTGAGATGAAACCACATCAGTGCTCCTTAGTCCTTGGGCACAGAGGCCACCACTTACCAACCCAGATGCATCTCCCTCCTCTGCTTCAATCCCATCCGGCAGGCTCAAGCCGGGATCTTTCCCTTCTGCAGCCTCTTGCTTTAAAGAGCTTCTTGGCCAAAAAGGAGGGAGAGAAAGAACACAAGATTTTTCCCAATTAAGAAATTTTGATCATCAAAGTACCCAAGGAAGCAGAGTTGGACACAACACTCCCATCCACAACTGGGGTGAACCCAGATGGGGAGCCCCAGCATAGCGGGGCCACAAAGCCCCACAGATGCCATCTCCTCCCTGACTGCCACCATCAACCCTTCCATCCAGCCAAGGAGTTACCTGCTGATGATGTTTTCCTGCAGTGGCTTCTCCTTGATCTCCTTTGGTGATTTCTTCTTCTTCCCTTTTACCGCAGGGGGCTGCACGACAGGCCAGAAGAGTGCAAGAGAAGGAAGTTTGTTCACCGGGATTGATGTCCATAAAATATTGGGGACAGTCACAGAAGTCACCCCAATGCCTGGGCATGGCAAGGGCTTGTCTTGTACCTGCACCAAGCAAGGCATTTCCTCCAGATCTTGCTTCGCAGCCTGTCTCTTGGGTGCCTTTTGTACCTCCTGCCCCTTCTCCGACTCGCTCTTTCGCTTCCTGGGGACAAGAGCGATTTCACCCCACTGAGGCCAAGCAGGCAATGCCTGCAGCAAACCTCTTGGTGGGGGAAAAAGCCATGGCATGATGACACACTACCTGACCCTTGTGTACATCAGTATCGAAAAAAGGCTCCCAGAAGGGAATTTGGATGGATTTCCCTTCTGAGCACTTTAGGGCTGAGATCTCCAACAGAGCCAGCTACAGCAAGCATGATAACAGCATGCTGGAAGCCCCCCCAAAGACCCCTGTCATGCGCCACAGCACCCACCTGCTGCTGGTCTTTGCCCCGCTGGCTCTTGAGACCCCCATGGCTCTGTCATCCACCAGCTCTTCGAGACGTGACACGAGGTTAATGCAGCATCCCCAAGGACGGTCACTGCGACAAGATGGGGACGGTGTGTGGCTGGTAGCACCCCACTTTTGCTCTCAGAGGAAACCCCAACGGATGCTCGCACCACAGGCCAACCCTAAAATTCGCAGCTACCCACAGCGTCAAGTAGAACATCAAACGGAAAAGCCTGAGCTGCTGTTGGAGGTGGTAAAAATGAAATTGCTGCTAAAGTAAAAGCAAAGCCCCTCCCAATAACATAAGGACTCACAGCTCCACGTGAGTAGATGGTGGTTGGATTTACACCTTCAGAACAGCCGAGGCTATGCAGTAAGTAATATCCAGGCCCTGATTACACCATGACAATGGAAAATGATAATAATAATTTAAAAAATCCCCACAAACCAAAGGAACAAGAGCAAAATCGAGATATTGACTCTCCCCAGCAAAGCAGGCAGTTGGGCCACCATCATCCAGCTGTTATCTCTCTTCTCTTTCCCTGGAGCAGCCAGAACAACCCCCTCTCCAAAAATTAAAAAAAATCATCATTACCCCTGTAAACCCAAGGCCTCGGAGAGCGCAACGAATAAACTACACATTCAAACAATGCCAAGGTGCTCCCCACCCATGAAGAACCTTTACCGTTGAGGAAAATAAAGGAGAATTCTCAAGGAGAGAAGGTCAAGCTACAGACCACCATGAGACACCCTGCAAACTTTTCACGGTGAAAACCTCCACATTTTACCAGCCTTTGCTGAGCCACAAGCACTCACAGTTGCTGGTGTGACGACGTTCATTCAGCGCAGCACAACATGCTCCCTCAAAGCCACCCAGACTGAAGAAGACCTCACCCCCCTCCCCACTAACTCCCTAATGACAATGCCCCCCTACAGGGGGCTCATTTAAAGACTCCCTCAGCCCTGATTGGAGGTTCCCAACTCAAGATGCACCCTGGGAAATGAAGTTTTAGCGCAAAAGCTGAATTTGAAGAGAACCCCAACCTAGCACCTCCTTGGCAAGGAGATCTACTAGGGGCAAAATGCTTTCCACAGCTTAGGTGGAGAGTGGGACCAAACACATTGGTTTAAAAACAGCGTAGAAAAATATCCCTTCCCAGGACACATCCCCCCCTGCTATTAAATAATTAAATTAGTCCCAAACTCCGGCATTTCTCAGCTGCCTCTTACCCATCGGAGACCCACAATTGGGTTTGGAGAGGTCTTTGAGCCCAGCTCCGGCAAAGTGCTGCATATTGGGGCCCACATCCCAAAGCTCTCGCCCATCCCACTCCTCTCCAGCCCTCTTCACATGGGTGGGTCTATAGTTTTCACCTGCCCACATTGCCATCAACCACCTCATCGCAGCTGAGCCTCAAAACCATCTCAACCATCCTCAGCCTGGTGGAAGCTACTGGGAACCGGCTGGTGCAAAGGGGTTTCATGGAGCATGAGGAAACGTGAGCTTTCCTCAAAAATGCTGGGTTTTGAGGCCAAAAAAAAAAAAGAAGGGTGTTTGAGATCCACGGTGAGTAGCGGGGCCATGCGTTCCCCTGGGAAGATGCTGCCCGTTTCGTGGCCGGGAATGGAAGCCCCTGGAGACAGGGCTGGCTCTGGGAAAGCCTCTTTGATCCCCGTTGCGCCACCCAGGGAAAAAAACATCTAAGCCACCCTTCTTGCTGGATGAGTAAAAGTCGTCCAGGGATGGGAGCCAGCCCCGGGGCAGGGAGCAGGAGAGGAGGACTTCATGCCAGGGCTTGTTTGCACTCGGCCGCCTTCCACCAGCTGGTTTTTATTTTATTTTCTTCCATTTTTACCCTGGGTCCCATATAGATGTTTGGTGAAGGTTTCTCCCAAGCTCTCCATGCCAGTTGGGATGTCCATGCTGGGAAATGATGGGGTTTGCAGGGTGGGTGAGCTGGGAGAAACCTGTCCCCACCTAAACTACCTCCAGTTTGCTGGTACATGCTACCCAAGCACAACCTGGGTTAAACCTCTTAATAATTAAGATGAGTTTTATATATTTTTATGTATTTTTCCCTTTGCATATATTCTTTGCAATGGGCGAGATGGGAGCAGGATGGCTCCATCCAGGGCTCTGCGGTGGGAAAACGTGGACCACAAAGAAGGTTTGGCTCATCCTCGGGGAAAACCGGATTGCAGATGGTTCAGTGACACCGTGCTGAGATGCTGAGGACCGTGTCGGTGACAGTATCCCGCGAGCTGTCGATGGCAATCAGGTCCCTCATCCGCAGAGGAAAAACTACTCCGTCTTACACGCTTCCCAAAGCGTAGACGGTTGTGGCCACATGATTAAAATATTTTTTCTTTGCAAACCGCTGTGATATTCACCCAAAAAAGCAGTGCCACCACTCTAAATTAAACGGTATTTCCACCTTTTTAGTCCAGCATCTCCTTTCAGATGGGGAAAACCAAAAGGAAGAGAAAAAATCCATCCCAACATACTCCCTTCCCTGGGATCTGCGCAAACCTTGAAACCCCCAACGCAGAAAAATTAGCTGGGAAAGGTGGGAATGGTGTAATATATTCAGTCATAAAATAAATTCAGGCACTAAAAAAGGTTTAATTTATGCCGGGCTAATTTTATTTTTCCCCTCCATTAAACCGCTGGATCTGCACGGTGTTCCCCATTCCCGATTGACGTGAATAGGATTCATCATGCATATGCACGGTCTCATTAACTTCATTAGAGGAAACGAAGCCAGGTCCCGGTAAAGACTAAAGGAACTTTTTCCTGATGACATGTCCCGTTGACAACCCAGCTCAGCATCCCCACGTAGGATCCCGTGTGAATCTTGGGAACTGGATTTTTTCCAACCCCCGGACGTTTTTTCCATAAAATTTTGCTGGCTTTAACACCGTTGCCCCGTCCAACTACTGTTTTACGAGCGTGATTGAGAGCAAAACCCTTCTGCGGTTCAAAAATGCAGTTCAGAGAGGGGAAAATGGGGTAGGATTTGCCTTTATCTGGCTGGAAAAAGTAAAAAAATGGGATTTATTTTATTTATTTTTCTATTGTATTTCGTAGAGGGCTCTACAGGATCAGTGCCTAATGGCTACAGCAAGGCAAAAGTGCGGAGGTTCCAGATGTTGCCGAATTTCTCCGGCAGCTGTGCGAGCGGCAGTGTCACCATCCAGATGTTGAGGGATATTTTTTGGGGGTGGG
>VXBO01016828.1:245220-272706 GCA_013400135.1 Rhinoptilus africanus
ACACTGGGGCTGAAGATTTAATACATCTGTTTCCTACTGGCGCCCCGCCCCAGCTCTCATGATGCCCTCTGCCCCCCCCCCGGCTCCCCCGAGCGCTTCCACGCTCCTAGAACTCAAACCCTGGATGCAGATTTTGCTGTTTTAAAAACCCCAGTCCCCCAGATTTTTATTTTCCCCCCCCATATTATTTTTTTCTTCCTCTTGCTGAGCGCATTAGCCAACAGCGCGAGCACTTCGTTGGGAAATTTAAAACCTTAATCCTCCACTCATTTGTTAAAAGGCTGTGTGATGTAACCATATTCTCAATAAAAGGTTTTAGAGGTTTTAGCTGGTAATGTCTCCCACAGAAAAAACAGCTTGCAGCCGGAGTGCTTCATGAGATTAGTTTCATGATAGGGACTTTTATATATAAAAATAGGTGTTCAGGGAAGAAAAACATTTTTTATGACCTACTGGTTGTTTTGTAGTAACAACCCATATTACTTTCTGAAATGCCTTTGGCTGGGAGGAGAAGGAAATTATCGATAATCTTTAAAAAAAGGAGAATTTTAAAGCCTGCTTTTGTGTGTGGATCGGTTCTCCGGCTTTTGTTTTGCTCTGTATCCCACTGGCTAACGCGGCTGAACCAGGGTCACTTGGCCACTTGTCCTGTGCTGGCCCTACTCAAAAAACTCGTGGGTTGCAATAATGCCACTTGACAGCTCTGATTCCATCAAAATAGCTTTTAGACCAGCGTGGTTCTGGAAATACAACTGGTGCTCAGAGCTTGATGCTCCAGTTACCTTATTTCTGTAGGAAATTTTACAGCTGCTGGATCATCTGTGTCCTTGGAAACATCCATTTTTACAGGACAAAACTCCGTTAGGAAATATTCTTGCTCTGCAGAGTGGATGAAAATAAGTACCTGCCTTTTAATTTTTTTTTTATTTTATTTTTTGGGAAAGAGAGACGTTGTAAGCATTTACTGGGTATAAAACCTGCAGGGTTGAGGTTGTACCTGGAGACCACATGCTCAACACAGAGCACTGGGGACACAGATCAAGGGTGTCTCTGTTAGTGACAGTGGCAGCTTGTGCATCAGCACTTCCTAGAACTGCAGAAACTGTTGTCGTCTTTGGCTGTTCCTTGTCTCTGCACAGGTATTTGGCTGTAGCTTTTACTACAGAGCAAATGTTGATGTTCTGGAGAGTGCCTCGATGCAGGCTGGGTGAATTAGTGGAGAGCAAACCCAGCTTGGACTTGACCAGCTCTTGTGGAGTTACCTGCCTCTGCCTGAATTAGACTTGGTGGTTGGTACTTGAGGTGTAGGGTTGGTGCCTGAGATGTAGAGTGCTGCACCTGGGGAGGAATAACCCCCTGCACNGGTCTATAAATACTTGAAGGGTGGGTGTCAGGAGGATGGGTCCAGGCTCTTTTCAGTGGTGCCCAGGGACAGGACAAGAGGGAATGGGCACAAACTTGAACATAGGAAGTTCCACCTAAACATGAGGAGGAACTTCTTTCCCTTGAGGGTGGCAGAGCCCTGGCACAGGCTGCCCAGGGAGGTGGTGGAGTCTCCATCTCTGGAGACATCCCAAACCCACCTTGATGCGTTCCTGTGCCCCCTGCTCTGGGTGACCCTGCTTTGGTAGGGGGTTGGACTGGATGATCTCCAGACGTCCCTTCCAACCCTATGATTCTGTGACCTTCTCAAGCACTGATCTTGGGCTCTTCATTCACCAGCTGGGGCTGAAGACTTCCTGGGTGCAAGCTGCGTGATTTCCTTTTACTTTAGCACCTCATGCTCCTTCATGTGCCGTTTCCTTTAATTGCGTTGTGAGCGCAGACTGGTATTGCTGGAAAGGTTGGTTGGTCACTCACTCGCTGGTGTTGAACGCTCTAGGAGCTCACCACCCAGGACCCACTTGGCAGACAGCTCTGAAGACTGAGGACCTTCAGGGTGTACAACAAATCATACCCAGCATTGGCATGGATTTGGCATTGCCTGTGAATCCTGCGTAAAGGAATTCCTCTCTGAATAGGAGAACAGTTTGCAGATGGGATGACTCATGATGTCCAGAGGTTGCCATGGCTCTATCTGGAGGGTGGCACTCGTGGCTATTGAGTGGCAAACTGAGATATCTCAGGCTTGTTTTGTAGCCTTGTTTGGCTTTGTCTTAGTCTCCAAAGTTTTTTTTTTAATTTTTTATTTTATTTTGACTGCCGGTTCTCTGTGTGTGTGTGTGTGTGGAAGGAGCACCTGGCTTTTCTGGGAACTGCTGTGGTTGGAGGAGGTGAAGTGGAGGTGAGACACAGGGGAGCCAGGCTCCAGCAGAGCTCCTGCCATTTCATCGGAGGGGTATCTTCGTACCCTGAGCAACCAACCTCAGCAACTGGTTGGTGTGAGGAGGGAACAAGGCAGCGCTGGAGAGGTCAAAAGAGTGAAATCCCAATGGGTTGTCCAACAAAAGAATTGAACCATGTCTTCTCCCTTCCCTGGGGAAGGGTTGAATAGTAACACTCTTGTTGCCTTTTGACTCCTTCCCTTAAAGCCAACCAATTAAATTGTCTATTTCCTGGGAACAGGGTTGTTTTTTTAATTTAAAAATTAAACCAAAATAATCCTTAAGGCTTTAAGGAACATATGCAGCACTTTGGGATAATGGGGTAATGTCCTAAGAAGGACATTGAGGTGTTGGAGCGTGTCCAGANTATGAATGCCGGAGGCAGTTGAGGCTTCAGGGGATGTACCAGATGAGCATCACGAGTACCTTTGCCAAAAGCAGCTGGGTTATACTTCACATATTCTGGTATCCACCATCTCCTGAGCTGGTCTGAGCAGTGGAAGGCGAGATAGGCCTAAGCCTGCCATTAGTCCTCAGCTGTGCCCTTGAAACCTTCTTGTCCGATCTCAAGCATGTTGTTTTGAGGCTGGGTCTGAGCCTGTGTTGTCTGACACGGGGTACCAGGGCTGCGGTGCGGATGTGCAGCTGCCCACGTGCAGTGTGTGACCTCAAGGACAAATCTTTGGGCAGATAATTTGATTTCCATGAAACAGTGTCATTCCTTCATTGAAAAATGAGAGAGAATTGTGGGGAAAGATGTCTGACTTCTCTGAAGCAGGAGCTTATCGCTTATATATTGCGTTGCCTGACACCGAGGGTGTTTGTATACCCACATGTCAGTGATACGGAGCTGGCTGGTGCCCTGCTCCCCTTGCTGCTTTCTCCTTGAGCTTCCCTATCCTTGGGGATGTGAAGGTTTTCTGCTTGGCAGTGGGTCTGGCTGTAGATCCTAGGTCAGCAGCAGGTACCAACTCATCTCACCACTGCTGCGTTATCAATGTCTCCATTCTACGGGCAAACTGACCTTCTTTAGTTTGTCCTGCTATTCTGTGCCACTCTCCAGCTGCTCTAATTGACAATAATTCTGGTGGTGGCTGTTTTGTGGCTAAAGACAGGCTTAGAGGTGGCACAGCTTGGTCCATGGCTCAGCAGATGGGCTGTGGAGCACCTCCCATGATACAGCCAAGCTCTGCAGGTAGCTAGGATCTTTTACTGCAATACCCGGTAACTAAACTCCCTGCTACATGTGCTGACAGCTCACAGTCATCCGTTGATTGCTTCATAGGCTTAACTTTTGCTTTCGCTCAGTTGTTTCCAGTGACCAAGCTCCTGTTCTTCTAGCGGAAACGAAAGAGCAGAAATTAGTCCCTTTGTGCCTGGTTTTGCCCTTTGGACTTGCTGGCATCCGCCTCTTCCTAGAGGTGATTAGGTTTTTTTTCTGTCACTAATGCTGGGAAAGTTGGGAGGCGGCGGCCTTGTTTTGGCACCGGGGTCACAAATAATTCTCTAGGTGCACCTTGTCACCCAAGAAACATCCAGGTTTCATCTCCTTGTGTTTATTGGAGACATGAAGCGCAAAGTACACTTGGTGATCATCTCTAAACAAACATTCCCGAAGGACTTGCTTATATAAGCAATCCTAACAGCGTAATTGCCCTATTTAACACCCCAGATGGGTGCACTTGAGCTGGGAGAGGTGTTGGGGAGTTAACACCACCATTATGTCATTGTATGTGTTCCCTTCAAAGATGGGGTTTGAGTTGGCAGAAACCCTGACATCCCTCAAAGGGGATGTGTTTGTCTTGGCCTCCTCTGGGAGGGGTCTGCTGGCCTCTTCCTTTTTCTCCCTTGCGTGGAGGCATTGGCTGAGTGCTTTCTGTCATGCTGTCGTCTTTCCACGCCGAGGGTTGGACGCTATGTTATTTGGCAGATGTCTTCTGAGGATAAAATTGAGCCTTGCTACAATAATACTGGCTCTAATCCTGCTTTGTCAGAGGCAACAACTTCAGAGCTGGACACAACTCGTGTAACCTAATGACCCATACCTGATTCATTTTCATGGCTTTCTTAACGTACGCTGTACTCTCTGTGTGTACAGGCTGTGCCGTTCCATGCCGGCTACGCCATTTATGGTCTCTCCCTGAAAGAATTATGCTCTCACTTCTCCTCTGTAAAAGCTTTAAGTGAGAAAGGCTGAGAAATCTCACATTTAACCTGGCCACTTCTGAAGCACCAAAATTTTTTGCTTCTGTTGATATCTGTAGGTGAGCCCAAGAGGCTGGTTGAAATAACACATCTTTCTTCTGACCTTAAAGGAGGGTTGACCTCAAGAGCTTGTGCAAAGAAGAATTAAGCAAGGAAAATCCCTTTTATAACCTAACAGTGGGTTTTGGTGTGTTTTTTTTTCTTCCCTATGCCCCCCTTATGTAAGATATGCTTAAATGCGTCACCACTTTACGAGTTCTGTGCTGTAGTTTTTAGCTTTTGGTTGCAACTTGGAGAGTAGATGCACAGGCAAAGCATTGGTTTCCTTTGAATGCAAGCTGTTGGAGGATGGGACGCCCTTTCCTCTTGACTCTCTATATCCCTTTTGATTTAAATACGGCCTTTCTTGCTTGTGGTGGTGTTCCCTTTCATGTGTAAGTTGACCTGGGCTAAGCATCTTATTCTGGAGCTGAATTTTCTTCTTGCTCCAATATTTGTGAAATAGCGTCATTTCTACAATGCTTCAGGAGCAGATGCAAACTAGGCTTGGTCATTCTCAACGGTGGCTTTGGCATAATGCTTATATTGGTCCATGCCAGCTGGGGATGATGCTTTGGGACCAACGGCAGATCCTCTGGAGGCAAGATGTGTTGCAATTCCATGGGTTACTGCAGTTACCCAACACAAAGGGTGAGGAGGAAAGCAAGGTGCGGGGAGATCACATGAAGTCCTTAAGGGCAGCAAGTCTCGAGATCCCGACTTGATGTCCTCACAAGGCTTTGATATTACGTCAGGAGCTCCAATACTTGACTTTCCAGTACTTTTTGCTGCTGGCTTAGGAGTCTGGATGGGGTTTGATAACTATCTGGTTAAATCAGGTCGAAAAAACACCCAGTGTTCAGAGTGATGGGGGGGACGGTGGACCTTGCAGCTCTACAAATGGGTTAGTGAGTCCTGGTGAGAGAGTGAAACAGAATGGACTATTTGAAGTGGAAGGGACTTACGGTGATCTTCTAGTCCAACTGCCTGACCACTTTTGGACTGACCAAAAGTTAAAGCATGTTATTAATGGCATTGTCCAAATACCTCTTAAACACTGACATGTTTAGGGCATCAACCACCTCTCTAGGAAGCCTGTTCCAGTCTTTGACCACCCTCTTGGTAAACAAATGCTTCCTAATGTCCAGTCTAAGCCTCCTCTGGTGCAGCTTTGAACCGTTCACACAAGTCCTATCACAAGATAGGACTTCTCTTTAGTGTGGAAAAGAGATGNTGTGAGATTCTGTGAGATTCTGTGAGATTCTGTGAGATTCTGTGAGATTCTGTGAGATTCTGTGATCCCAGGGAAAAAAGCTCAGCAGTTCCCTCTCCAAGTCTAAGCAAATCCAAATGCTGGGTTGTCCTGGATGTTGTTGAACCATGTTTAGTTCTCAGCAGCATTGGGGCTTGCAGGAGTTCCTGGAGGGTGGCTCCTTTGTGCCCTGGTGGAAAGCCAAAGGGATTCATGATTATCAGTGCCACTATGTTCACCTGCTTGAGGCTCTTGATCATCAGGTTTGACACTGTGGCCACTCGAATTTTGCCACTTGGTATTGTCTGTCTTGGAGCTGCCAAGTCAATTAGCTAAACCCCTTAATTGCTTTTGCAGTGAAGAGGTTTTAATGCTGTTTTTGAATCTCTTGTAGAGCCCTCCTAGTATCTTCTCATGCCGCTCTGCACCTTGCTTCTTTTCTTGCTTAGTTTCTTCTTGCCTCATCTCCAGCCAAGGAGTTGTTCATGGACCTTTTCTAGGGTTTTGGATAGTCCTTCCACTTGTACATCTTCTGTTATCTCTTACCTGCTGGTATTCGCATAGTCCTTGCTGTTCTTAACAACCCCTCCCCAAAAAATCTTAAAATCTTCTGACCACTTTCAAGCAAACCTTTGCAAGAAGTGGAAAAGCCTCAAAGACGATGAAACTTCCTATAGTAAGAGTTGGAGGCAGAGAAGAGGTTCTTTCCGCCTCCAACAGTTGCTGCTGGGGCTGGTGAGTTTTGGATGGATTTTTATAGCTCTGGATGCAAAGAGAAGGGGACCTGGATCCTGCTCGCTTGCATGTATTTGAATATATTTGCATACGCATTTGGCTTGCATGCCTGTGGAGCTGACAAGCGCACACAGCTCTCATCTGTAAACCTGAGGGGCCGTTGAAATTTTAATAAGCATCAACTTCTCTTTACGGCTCCTTTCCCCCCTCCTTCAGCTTTAACTTCATATATAGGTTAATGTCTTGCGCTGTATGAAGAAACCTCATTGAAGGCACAACGTTTGTAATCAACCTTTAATTAGTAACATAGAAACTTGTGCAGTATCTTGGACTGCATCTGCATGAACAGCTACTTTCTAGGCAAGAGTTTGGTGCTTTGGTCTTTGCTTTGAGAGCCTCTGGGTGCTCAGATTTGAGTCTGCATGGTTGGCTTGGGCTTGGTTTTTTTTCCAGAGCCACCTTCAGCAGTGACCCAGCTCCTTCTTGCTGGAGAAAACCTGGCATGATTCCTTCGTGGTCTTCATTCTGTGGGATTCCTCATCATTTTCCTTCCAATTTCTGGATTTTTCCCCTGGGGAGCCAACGCTTTGGTCAGGATGGGTGGGTTCCCCAGGGGACTTCTGGATCAGCCTTTCCTGTATTTGCTCCTGACCCAAGATCTGTGCAGCTCTTGGGGTGTTTTCCTTAGCAACCCACTTAATTGCTTTTCCAGAATAATTGGGGCCTCCTGCTTACAGCTAATTCCTTCAGTAATTTCAACAAATTCATGGATTACTGTAAAGCATTAAGCCTGTAGGTTTATGGACCAGATGGAGCTACTCTGATTCCTCGGTCTCCAATGTTCCCATTAGGAGCTCAAGTCTTTCACTTAAATGAAAATGCTAATGTTAATCCCGGACCCCTTTTCAAAGGGGACACCACTTAGTGGACTTCAAATTCGAGAAACTAATTTTCAGAAAGCTGTAGTCTATGAAAATACAATTTTTTTCCATTCCCTACTAACTAATCAACGCTGGTCTCATACTTTTTTTTTTGAGCAATGACTTCTTTTTTCCCTTTCCTACTTCCCCAGAAAAATCAAGTACTTTGTTAGAAGTGTGTTTTCCCAGAGTAACTCTGGGACCCACGTTTTTTTCTGGGGAGGTTAACCAAGCGTTGCCCTGACTTGATGGATTTGTGACCCATCCTGGAGGATGAGATGAGACTTGATGAAGCCCACCAAGGTCTTTACGTGGAAAAGAATTAGCTGAGAAAATGTTTTGGACAGGATGAAAGTGGGCAATGTTGGAGCTCTGTACAGTCTCTTGGGTGGCAAAACCCCTTCTTGATGTGGAGGCAAGAGATTCACCAGCATTGGTGGAGGTAAAGCAGTGGCGAGCAGGGTAAAATTGATGTACATATCAAATGGAGGAGTTCTAAGGGAAGCAAGAGGGTGAAATAATGGCTTTGAGGTGCTTCTTTTGGTGCTATAGTGGATCTCGGTACATTCTTGGAGGGATCTGCCCATGCTTTGCACTGGCATGTGAAAAGCAGGCTCAGAGGTCTCCATCCTCTTTAACTGTCCAGCTTTGTGCCCTCCCAAATGCTTTTTTTTTTTTTTATCCAGGGGTCTTTTAGTGGCTTATTTCATCCATCTGAACCTCTCCTCCCACAATGGAAATCATCTCTGCTTGGGCAGAGCTTTTGTGGCCCTGCATTCGGAGACCCCCTTCCTGGCAACCTCTCTGCCTGGGGCATCCCATAATAACCTCTTGCCCCCGTGAGACGGGGGGGATAGTGCCGACTGTTATTTCCTGAAGTCGGAGATTAACCGTGTTTTCCCTGTCTACAGAAAGTCCGAGCCGAAGCCAAGGGAAGGAGGCAGGGATGGAATTAATTTACTGCTTTGTGCAACTCGTTTCTCCACCCCCGTGAACTCTTGACTCGCTGCCTGCGCTCGATCCTCGATAACCGGCAGGAGATGGGAATGACAGGGGGATCACATCTGTTCCTGAGCTTGAGAGTTAGATTGAGCTCATCTGCAGCCCCCCAGGTCTTGTCTTATGTCTGGATGGCGAAACCCTGGAGAGGAGATCCTTAGTTCCTGTTTACGCTTCCATCTGAGAAGCCTTTTTCCAGCAGTTTAGAAAATACATTGCTGTAAGCAACATGTGGTGTTAGATAATAAAACTTCTATTTCGAGTGCAATGCTGGGCTCTGAAAGTGCCCTTTTTAATCCCAAAATGGTGGGGTTTGTTGGTGAGAACCCTGCCCCTCTCTCTCAGCAGGGCTGCGACCCCTTCGCCCAGACCCAACGCAGCAAACTGCAGCATCGCCGGGCGCGGATTAACCAGCAGATCAACAAGGAGATGAGGATGCGAGCGGGGGCAGAAAACCTCTTCAGGTGAGTCCTGGTCCCTACAACATCCCTCTGGCCCAGGGATTTGGCGGGGGGTGGAAATACGGTCCTGATGCTGGCGCTTCTGTGGCTGTGGTTGGGGTTTGCTCAGTCTGCCCATGACTTTGCAACATTCATCCTAGAAATGCCCGCCCTCCATTTGCTGCGATGCTGATGCTGTGCATTTTAATGAAAAATTAAAATTTTAACATCCCGGAAGCCTAGTACAAAGCAGGGCATGAGCAGATGGAATAATAGGAATAAACATTTAACTGGGATTGAGCTTGGACTGCAGAGTTCCTGCCTGATAACCCCAGCAAGTGGGTCAAATCCAGCTTTAGTTCCAAAAAAAATCCCCATTCCGGTGCTTCCACCAGGGCAGAAGCTGAAAATTCAGATCTGTCTTTGCAGATGGGCGCAGGCTGGTGGCTCTTCACCCCGTTGGGAAGATGCATTTATGGAATCGTGCAAAAGCTGGCACCTTTGCATGGCTTTGGGATTGTCCAGCACAAGTAGAGCTGGCACAGAACTGGCTTCCCCTATAGAGTGTTCATGATACATGCCTTTTTGCAGCTATTTTATCCTTTTTTTAACCTAAGAATGACCTTTTTTTTGTAGCTCTTATGTGTGTTTCACGTCCCTGTAGGATATTGGAGCAGATGTGCAGGGTGGGTAGGTCTGTTAGTGCAAGAAAATATCATAAGGCTGCCCTAAACTAGCTTTTTTTGGCACGTTTTTACAGTTTGTTGATTTATTTCTTCCCCCCCCCCCAGGAAAATAAAATTGANGTTTTTTCAGGTTGTTTATTTTTTTCTTCCCCCCCCCCCAGTAAAATAAAATTGACTTTTCACTTCTGAACTTGAATGATTTAATGTCAGTGGCTTATGTGCCTGGAAGAAGGGAGTAATAGTTGCTTCACCAAACTATGAGGGAAAAAAATGGTATTTTATTGCTGGTTGAGGCCAGCGGGGCTTCCCAGGGGAGGTGAGGTTACAGCCTCTGCGCCCCTCTGCTTCAGCCAGGCTGCCATGCTTCATCTCATTAAAAAAAAAAGGCCATGAAATAGCAACGTGTGCTGTTCCACGCGACTCCCCTTTATGATAAAAAAATAAGAGGAAATGTGCTGGCTCAGCAGAAACATGCCTGGCCCCGGTTTTGGTGCAAACAGCGGGACTCGGAGCCGGGTGCAGGGGAGTGAGCAAAAAAAATGTGATGCAAAACACATCTTAATTACTAGGCCAGGGAAATGCATTGATGGGACTTTTTTTTTTCCTTTTTTTTGCTGGATCAGCATTTTGAATGTCCTTTGGTAACAGCCACTTTTCCTCCCTCCCACAAATCCACTTTGCAGCTGAGTAATAATGTGGGTTTCTGGGCGCTACAATGCTTGGAGCTTATGAAACATGGGAAATCTTGGTGTGGGGGATGGAAACAATAAATCAAGCTTCTGTCTGAAATTTAAGGCTGAAGTTGGGGGGGGGGAATTATGTTGTAAGTCTAAAGGTTATTGCTTAAAAATTAAAGACTTGAAACTTCTTTTCCACTTTGCCAGTGCAAACGGGGGGGAAAAAAAAAAAAGCTGTGGGCTGCCCAGCCTGGAGCAGAATTTGCAGCTGAACTTGTTGGTTTCTTTGCCTCTGCAAAAATAAAAATACCCTGACTCTCATTGCTTTAAAAAAAAAAATAATCATCTCCGGAATTGTTCTGTTCGGTATATCGGTCTCCTTTCCTGGAGAGGTTGCTATGAATGGTGTGTTTGGAAAAAAAAAAAAGCATGTAGTGTTTACTCAGGGGTGTTAAGAGGGTTTGTTTGCTGGATAAATAAATGGGCAGAGGCAGCGGAAACCTCTTCCTTTCTTGTTCAAATACTGGGTCCGAGCGAAGCAATTGGGGAGATAAAGGTGTCACCATCAAACCACTTTCTTAAAAAGAAATAAAAAAAAAAAAGCAGAAAGCTTTGGTGTTAGCTAAGCAAACACCTGATAACTTCAGTGAGAAGGCTGATGGAGACACGTAGTCTCTGCGTGCTCATACAGAGATCGGTGCTTGCCCTGGACAAGGAGCACAAAGTGCCTTAGTGCAGGTTTGCTCACGGAAACGATTGAGTTCTCCCCCAAATTACTTCTCTGGGAGGTGGTGTGCTCTTAACTGCTGCATGTGGCGCTTGCACAGTGCAAACTGAAGTGCCCCCAAGCCACCTTGGGCTTTAAAACCTTAACCCGGTGACAACTCCTGGAAAAACTTGCACGTGCATGCAAAATCCTCCCCAGCAAACTTGGGCTTTGGAAGCTGATACGTCCTTTTTGCTGCAGAGCAGGCGTCAAAGCACAGGTCAGAAATATATCACATGTAGGTGAAAATGTTACCCTGGCATTGCTGGGTTGCAAATCAGCTATTGGTGAAATAAGACATTAAAAATATATACAAATATTGTTGCCAGCTGGAAGCAAGAAGGGGAAACTCTCTTTAATTTGTATTGGAAGAAAATTGTAGCAACAACAGTAATGCACCTCTGTGTCCTGGAGGTGTTGTGATGCATGGAGGACGAAATAGCAATTAAATACTGCTTTATAGGGGAAGAAGGGTGGTTACTGTGCTGGTACTCTATGGGGAATAGCAGAAATGCCGAAGGATGTTTAAATGGAAGCAGCCATGGAGATCTTTGGACCTGCGGTGGCTTTGCTTTGTTTGTTTAAAATAAAAAAAATAAAAATTAAAAATTCATTGGTCTTGGGAAATCCCAGCAAAGGGGAGTCAGGGGAGGAGACACTAAAGGACCAACATCTTAAAAGAAAAACAGCGTAGTTCCTTCTTGCCAGGGCAGGGCCCCTGAAGGATCCTGTCCACAAAAACCACAAGTCGAAGGCACTGCGCTCTGCAAAAACTGGGGGAAAGCGTTGCCCTGGCCGAGCTGAGCTCGTACATGTGTTGTTTTTCCAGGACCTCGGTGTGATTTAGCACGAGCAGCCAGAGCCCCTTTCAGCCGACGACTGCACGCTGTCAGCTCTGGGTTATCTCTCCCCGCTTTCCTTCGGAGCAGATAAGAAGGGTATAATCAGCCTGGGAGCTTGTCTTGCAGGGAGCGGGCAGCTGAAATCAATCCTTGGTGTTTACATCTCCTTGACATGCGGGAGTGGGGAAGGGAGGGCAGGGTCTGGCTCTACTAATGGGTGAGCCCAGGGAGCCCCTTCTCTTGCAGAAGGGTTATTTGGATCCCCAAAGAAGTTTTTCTTCCTGACCAGCAGCTAGGACCACACAGCCGCTTGCACGCTCCCCTCGCATGGAATGGAGAAGAGAATCAAAAGAATAAAAGTGAGAAAAATAGAAAAAATCTCATGGGTTGAGATAAAGACAGTTTAATAGGTAGAGAAAAAGACATGCACGCAAGGCAAGGAATTCATTCGCTGCTTCCCATGGGCTGGCAGGTGTTCAGCCGTCTCCAGGAAAGCACAGCTCCATCACATGTAACAGTTACTTGGGAAGACAAACATCATAACTCCAAACATCCCCCCCTTCTTTCTTCTTCACCCAGCTTTATATACTGAGCACGACCTCGTATGGCATGGAATACCCCTTTGGTCAGTTGGAGTCAGCTGTACCGGCCGTGTCGCCTCCAACGTTTTGTGCCCTCCCAGCCAACCCACTGGTGGAGCGGTGTGAGGAGCAGAAAAGGCCTTGAGCGCTTAGCAACAACCAGAAATATTAGCGGGCTATCAACAATATTCCTATCCCAAACCAGCACTCTACCAGCTGCTACTAAGAACTCCGTCCCAGCTGAAATCATGACAATTCCTCAAACCCAACTATCGAGCACTTTTATTTGGTGTGGCCGAGCACCTTGAGTGCTCGTAGCCAAACCTGAAGGTGCGCTGGAGCTGGGAGCATGGATGGGCAAGGGGAAGGTTGCTCTGGGGGAGAAATAGCAGGTTCATCTGAGCAGGGTGCAATGCTGTAGTGAGTTTTGCCTGGCCTCAACCTCCACGGTGCAGGAGGCTGGGTGCTCTGGCTTCCCTGCTCCACATCACGTTCAGAGCAACAGGCATGGAAAGTTTGGATGGACGCACGTGGTATCGCACCGCTGGATAACTTAATCTCTGCTTATCACTGCAGTCAAGTGTTGATAACTGAAGGCATTGATGAAATGGGGGAGGTTTGATCCACACGGTGTTGTCTTGTAGGGCCACCAGTAACCACAAGGTCAAAGAGACGGTTGCCCTGGAGCTGAGCTACGTGAACTCCAACCTGCAGCTGCTGAAGGAGGAGCTGGAGGAGCTGAACAGCAGCGTGGACGTCTACCAGAACGACAGGTACACCGGGCAGGCAACAAGGGACAGGTACATGGGAAGAGCAAATTAGTCAGTTGGGATTTTCTTTTTATTATGATTTCAGTTTTGCTTTTTCTGGGAGCGAGGCAGCCTCTCGCCTTGTACTCGTTGCTCTGCTTCCCTGTTCTGCGCAGGGTTTGGCCCCCTGGCAGGGACCACGGGGTGGTGGCTGGAGAATAGGGAGGACTTGGGCATGGGCCAGATTTGCTGGAAACAGTTTTTCACCCTGGGAACATCCATGATTCATCTATAGAGCTACAAGTAGAGAAAACTCATAGAGCTGCAAGGAGAGCAAACTCAACAGCATTCCTAGCAGATACTTAGGAGGCATTTGGGGATGGATGGTGTGTCCTCTTAACATGACTGTCCCAAAGTAGGACGGATAAGTAAGAAACAACCATCTTCGCTCACGTCTTCCCCCTTTTCTGAGCATCCCACTAGAACATGATTTGTTTCCAGCAGGTGAAATAGGGTATTTAGCAGAAGAAATTAAAAGCGTAGCTGCTCAGGTGTCCCACCTCCTATTCTGCTTCTTCCCAGAGTGGATTACTCACAGGTTTCTTTTCCATACCATTGAGGGTATTAGGTTATTTTTTCTCTCTTTCCAAGGTTAGACCTTTTTTGTTAATTGTAAATGCTCTGTCGCTTTGAAATGCTTACCCAGCCACCTCAGGCTTGACTCACCGGAGCGGTAATCCTAGCACGCTCGCCAACAGCAAACCAACGTGCCGGGGCGGCTCGGCAGTGCCGTTTCACTGGGTGAGAAAAGCAGAAATCCCCAAGGCAGAATAGGCCGGGGATGCTGCGGCAACGTGGGAGCCACTGCTGCTCCTTTCCTTCCTGAGATGGATGGGCGGATTGGCGTTTGATTACACCAAGCTGAGGGTGCCCCAGAGGGATGGGATGCCATCCAGAGGGACCTGGGCAGCCCCTGTGCAACCTCATGGGGTTCAACAAGGCCAAGGGCAGGGTCCTGCTCCTGGGTGCGGGCAATCCCTTGTCTCAGCACAGGCTCCAGATGAGGGGATGGAGAGCAGCCCTGTTGAGAAGGGCCTGGGGGGTGAAAAGCCTCACATGAGCTGGCAACGTGTGCTGGCAGCTCAGAAACCCCCCCGCAGCCTGGGCTGCATCTCCACAGCGTCGGCAGCAGGGCAAAGGGGGGATTCTTCTCCTCTGCTCCGCTGGGTGAGACCCCCCTGCAGTGCTGCCCCCAGCGCTGGGGCACCAACAGCACAAGGACACGGAGCTGTTGGAGCGGGGCCAGAGGAGGCCCCGGAGATGCTGGGAGGGCTGGAGCCCCTCTGCTGTGGGGACAGGCTGAGAGAGCTGGGGGGGTTCAGCCTGGAGAAGGCTCCGGGGAGACCTTCCAGCCCTTTCTCGTACTTAAAGAGGGCCCACAGGAAAGATGGGATCAGACTTTTTAGCAGGGCCTGCTGCAGCAGGACAAGGGCTAATGATTTTTAAACTAAAACAGGGGAGATTCAGACTAGATCTAAGGAAGAAACTGTTTGCTGTGAGGGTGGTGAGCCCCTGGCCCAGGTGGCCCAGAGAGGTGGGAAATGCCCCATCCCTGGAAACATTCCAGGCCCGGTTGGACCGGGCTCTGAACAACCTGATCTAGTTGAAGATGTCCCTTCCCATGGCAGGGTCCCTTCCAACCCAAACTATTCTATGCTCCTATGTCCATCCACATGCTTTTCCCAGCTCATTGTCCTCCTCAGGGGAGGATTGCTGTGCTGCTGGGGATGGAGAGAGGTACAAAGACCAGGAGAGCATAAGGGACTCCATCCTGCAGGTTCCTGCAAGGATATTAAAAGTAGCACCAGGATGACCTGGGTGCAGGATTGCGTTAAAGTCGTGAGGTCTCCTATGTGGAGAAAGCCAAGGGAGCTCATATCTCCACCACCCTTGGGTGTTTGCTGCACTCAGAGCATCTGTTGCAGTCTCTGAATGTAATCCTGGATGTTGGTCCTTTCTCTTCTGTGCTAGAAGTAGGGATGTATGCAAAACCTCCTGTGTTGCGTGCATCCTCCCCAGATTCTTCCTTGTTGGGGATGCTCAGCTTTTGCAACCCACTGCTTGTTTGCTCTGGCTTAAATAGACAACAGCAGCAGCAGCAACCCCAAAACCCTGCCCAGGCCAAACAAAAGCCTCTTTGTTTGCTCTAGGCATTGGATTCAAGCGGAAATCTTGTTAGGGAAGGAGCGATAATGGCTTTTCTGCACTAATTATAGCTCTTGATGCTGTTTATTCAGTATGAACAGATGAAAACATGGGTGCAACCTCCCTGCCCCGCTCCCCGTGTTTTTGCAACTTTCTTTGCCTCTTTTCCTCCCTGGGTTAATGAGCAATGTGCTAACGAGTTATCAGTGGTCTCTGGAGGTAACCAGAGGGGGCTGTTTTGCAAACCTGGGCTGATGAGGGCTTCATCCTGCCCAACCTGCTTCCCATTTCTCACTCTGCCCAACCTTTCTCATCTCTTTAAACCCTTTAAAACCTTGGGAGGCCAAGGGTCTAGGGATGCCATAATATGTCTTGGTGCCAGGGTTGGATACATCTCTGAGGGATAGATGGGTATTGGGGAAACCTTCTGTGGAGCTGATGTGAGCTGTGGGTACCACCACAGGTTCCCATTCCCCATCTCTGGATACAGCAGTCGAACAATGGGTTCAGTTTTGGGTCTCTTTGCAGAGCTGTAACTTTCTGTGTGCTCCGGGCTCTGCTGCTGGTGTAGACCATTTCTTTACTTCTTGGCAGCAGAAAATCGAAAAAGCCACTCAATCCCCCAAAAGATGGTCCTTCCTGGCTGTCATCCTGCAGCACTTCTTCCTCGGTGCTGCACAACTGCCCTATTTTAATGTTGAAACACAAACCACTCCCCAACTGGGTGTTCCCTGAGTCATCATCATCTTCAGCATTTTACAATATCAAACGGGCTCTGCGATAAGAGCTATTATTAGACAACTGCTTTTAATAGAGGTAGAAAATTTCACTATCAGGCACAGGGGTACAGCCCGAGCAAGTCCTTATCAGTGCGGAAGCCCAGATTAGCACGTAGAGGTGGGTGAATCCATGACCTGTGCTCTCATCACGCCTGGTTCCCAAGGGCTGGTAATTAAAGCAGCTTCATTGTTGGAGTTGATTTGGACACTATTGTACTTGTTACAGAGAGAAAAGCAGTAGCTGGATGAATAAGGGTGATGGTTTCATGTTCTTTTCATACCATATATGAAATATATGGTATGAAAAGAACGTGAAACCATATGAACATGATATCATATATTTCATATATGTGAAATATACGATATGAAAAATATATTCTATTTTCTGCACACCTCTGCTCCCGCACTGCCGTTCCAAACATAACATTGGGAATTTATGTTGACGTAATATGAACGTTGCTGTACAGAGTCGGGACCTCTTCTAGTTTTACCCTTTAATAGGAGTAGCAGAAGCCCAGGGCAAAGAGCTGCTTCATTTTAGTCCCTCCGAGGCTTTCAAACCAACCACCAAATAGGTTGCTGTCTTCTTCCAGCGAGTCCATCAATGTCCCCATGATCCCTTTGGGCCTGAAGGAGACGAAGGAGCTGGATTTGCTGGTACCACTAAAGGTGAGTGTTGGGGTTTCGCTCACTTGCTGCAATGTAAGATGATGGAGGGGAGTGACCGTATACTTTGGGTATGGTTGGGTGCTGTAGAGGAGGTGCTGTAGCAGCTGCAGAACATTTTCTATTTTAGAACAGTTGCAAAAAACTAGATTTATGGCAAGGAGCTGGACTTAAAACATGGCAAAGTAGGAGATGAGGGTCTGGAGAGGCTGGAGAGCCAGAGCCAGGCAGGGGAGGAGATGGCTTTCCCTGGCACAGGTTTCCTTGCAGAGAGAGTTTGCAAATTCTCGATACAGAATTGCCCAAAGTCATCCTTTCAATCTTGAATATCTATTTCCAAGGGTGACTCAAGGCTTTTTTTGTTTCTTGTTTCTCCATCCAGGATCTCATCAGTGAACACTATGGAGAGGAGGGCGTCTTGTTTGAAAAGGAAATCAAAGAGTTCATGGAGCTACGGCAGGTGGGTGTCCCTTGAGTTGCAAAGTCTTGCTTTGGCTTGTCCAGAAGCACTTTCTGGAGGTGCTCCATTTTACTCCAGGGTCCCCCCAGCCTTTCTCCAAACTGCACCCTTACCTTTGTGTCTTGGGGTGAAGGATTCCCTCACTAGAGCTCCTCAGTGCTTGGTTCTTAGGTTACAAAATATTACAGACCATTCAGTAATTGTTTTCTTTCCCTATCCTTTAACGCCGCACTAAGCTAGAACTGAACAGCAATAAAAGTTATAATGCAATCCATTATTGGTTTATGAATATTAGTTCACCCCCAGCGAGGCTAAATGACGGCTCTCTCTTCAGCTAGCGCTTGGAGAAGAGGAAACACAGAGCAATCCAGCAAAAGTGAATTTTCTCCTCTCTTGTGAAACAGCTTTCATAACTTCAAGTTTTGCCTTGCCGTGAAGCTTTGATCTGGGAGAGCAGAAAGAAAGAGGCTCACTCAAGCCCTTGTGAAGGGCCTGATCCTGCTCTTCAGGCTGTTGGAGAGGAGCCCTGCAATGTCAGAAGCTGGGAAAAGCCCCGTAGTTAAAACTAGGAATTAGGAGAGCTCTGACCCTCCTCCCTGCATCAGGTCAAAAGCTCAAGGGCTTTTTTATTAAGAGCAAAAAATCCTATTTCTTCCCTAACATTTATTTCAGCAGACTTTGCACGAGTTTCTCTCTTAAAAAAGTAATAATCCCGGCTTGGTTTAGGCAAGTGTTGCCATCAGGATGGTTCTCAGGCTGCTGGCTCTGGATTTGGGTGCCCCAGCACCAAATTGGTGCCTCCCTGACCCTTCCCACAGCTCAACCTGTGCTGAGGGGCTGCTTCCCGCTACTGGGCAGCCTCTCATCCACTATTGATCTAATCCTATTGATCATATTGATCTGATCCTATTGATCTAATAACTCAGGTTATTAGAGTTTCTCTCCCCTGGGCTGGCCAGCATGTGCAGCTCCATAAATGTGACGTTTCCTACCCATTTCCTCCCCTCCCTTCCCACCCATGTGTCTCCTCTCCCATCCCCGCAGGCGATGCGCACCCCGAGCCGCAACGAAGCTGGGCTTGAGCTCTTAATGGAATATTACAACCAGCTCTACTTCCTTGACAGCCGTTTCTTCCCTCCCACCAAAAGCCTGGGTGTCTTCTTCCACTGGTTGGTGCAGCTTTCCTCATCCCACCTGGGGCATCACGAGCGGGGAGGGAGCCAGAGCCAAGCCTCCACGACGGGATCGCTGCCTCGGCAGCAAAGCTGGCGCTGGTGGATGCAGGGAGCTGGGTTTTCCCTTCGCTCTGGGCTTGCTGTTGCCCTGGGCGAGTTGGTTAGGGGAGGCAGGGGAAAGTGTGTGCCCCACAGGGATGAGCCGTGGTGGGAACGGCGGCTATGAGCCCACGAAGAGTGCTGCAAACCCTCCAGGCTCCTCCTGTGTCCGTGGGCGAGGATTTGGGGATGGGCAACCGTTAACTCTTCCCTTCCCTAGGTACGACTCCCTGACGGGGGTCCCGTCCCACCAGCGAGCGCTGGCCTTTGAGAAGGGCAGCGTGCTCTTCAACATCGGAGCCCTGCACACCCAGATTGGAGCGCGGCAGGACCGCGCATCCCTGCCGGGGCTCAACCAGGCCATCGATGCCTTTCAGAAGGCGGCCGGTACGTGGGTTCCTCCCTTCTCTGGCTCCCCATGGGCATGCAGGCAGCATTTCCACAGGGTGGGAATAATCCTCATGAGTGCAAGAGGGGAAGGGAGAAGTTGTGCAAAGAGGGATGGGGCCAGGGCATCTCCAAGGGACCATGAAACAGGCACAAGTTGGCCCCACGCTGCTTCTGTCAGTTATGAAGAGAAGCTGGGATGACCCAACAGCCACCCAAAGGGCTTTCTTCTGCCACATGGCAGTAGGAATGTCCCAGTTGGCGAAGAGAAGAGATGCTGATCCATCTGCAAGCAGCTGGGAAAAAAGGGACCCCGGGGACTGTGATCACCCAGGGCTGTGGAGAAGAAAGTTGTGGGCACAAGGATAGTTTAGATAGCAAGGGAGGGACCCCTCATCTTTTTACCCACTGGGTACGGTGAGATGTTTGATGTGTGAGCTGCATTGGTGGCTCTTCTCCTCCTGTGCTGCTGGTGGGGAAACCTTCACGGTCAGAAAGCCTGACCCTCCTGCTTACAAGCCCGGCTGCTACCAAGAGCTTCTCCCTCACACAGGTGCCTTTAACTACTTGAAGGAAAACTTCTCCAATGCTCCCAGCCTGGATATGAGCGCCGCCTCCTTGAACATGCTGGTGCGATTGATGGTTGCCCAGGTCCAGGAGTGCGTCTTTGAGAAGATGACCTTGCTGCGCACTCAACACGACTTCCTCTCCCGGCTGCAGCTTGCCCAGGAGGCAGCAAGGGTGAGCACCTCGGGGAGGAGAGGACTTGGTGGGGCTACCACCACTGGAGAGGTTCCTTCTGTGGCCAGCAGAACCCCCCAGGAGAGGACAACCTGCTGTCACTGTCTCCTGATGGATGTCCAACATCCCAACCCATGGCTTAGCACCTTGTCTCTTGGTGCCCCACAGGTGGAAGATGTCTACTCGCTGGTGCATCAGACGATGACCCAGGCCCATGTGAAGGATTACGTTCCCTTTTCTTGGACCACCATGGTCCATGTCAAGTCGGAGCATTTCAAAGCCCTCTCCCACTACTTTGCTGCCATTGCTCTCTGCGACTGCCCCGGTGAGTGTTAGAGCTTGGAAGCAGCTCCCTGCTCAGCCAAGTGCTGGCTTCACATAGTAGCCTGGTGTTTGGGAGGGAATGCAAAAAAAAGAGGTGAAGGGACACATGCACAGGGTAAAGGGGTACAAAACCTAAAGTTTTTGGGATGCTCTGAGCTGCTGATCTCACTTACTGACTCAGCGATTTATGCACAGGGCAGATTCTCCTATATTTCTGGTTTGCAAAGTCTTTTCAAGAAGGTGAGCAAAAAGGTGCTGTAGGGATGTCACCTACTGTCCCTTTTTGGGGCTGGGTGGGTAAATGGGGAGGTCATCTGCCTGCTGACCACACGTATTTTGGTGTCCTTGGCTGGGCATCTTTCTGAGGCACCTCAGTCCGTGTGGCTGGCCAGCGAAGGGTTCAAAAAATAAAAATAAAACCAGAAAAACCCAGGATAAAATGGTCTGGGCTACTCAAATTTAATTGCCAGGCTCATGGTCAGCTGCTCTAGGCATCCTAGGCTGGTGGGGTGCTGGTAGCAGGGCACACGTGGCTGTGCCGGAGCCGGGCTTACGTGGTTCTGGGGAGCCAGCTGGAGCGTGGACGTGGGATGCGACCCATGATTTCCATCTGTGCCATCACCGACAAGCGATTTTGAGTCAGGCAGAGGATCTGGGGGCGTGCGGGCGATGCTGACCCATCGCTTGGTGGGGTGGGTGAGGACAGGCTGAGGGGACTTCTTGGGGGATGGCTGCCGAAAGCAGTGCCGCACCAGTGACGGAGATGGCTGCCAGACTGTCCCAGCATCCTCCCCCACTCCGGAACCTGCCTAAAATCTTGCTGTCAGGCTTGTGCCACGTGGGTGTTGCAGAAGCAGGATTGAGCAAGGAGAAGAGCTGCTGGGGCAGAGACGGGAGAGAGTGGGGTGCTGTGGGGCTGGAGCACACAGAAACAGCAGAGGATGGTGATGGGGCTGGGTTTGCATGGGGTTGCGAGGGACAGGGCAAACCTCTCCCCTAAAATTTTTAGGCTGTTTGCCTGTCCTAGTAAGCTTAGGTGCTGGGGGAAACACAAATCTGCAGAAGATTCCTGATTTGGAAGCTGCTGATGAAGTTATCAGGGCCACATGAGCACGTATGTGGCTTCCTGATCCCCTTGTCCCCACCACTGTTGGGGGTCCATGTGGCCAAGCAGCACCCTGACTTCTCTCTAAGCCCACCCCCACCCAATTTTTTCACACAGCGGCATCCGACGCTGAACTGCCAGAGCAGGAGAAGGCTTTTATCCAGTTCCATGTCACCATGCCAGATGGACCATCTCTCCGCGTCCTGCTGCAGGACCCTGAGGAGAGGAGGAAGCTGGGTAAGTGCATCCGTGGGGGCAAAGCCCCTGGTTCTTGCAATGAAACCTCAATGCACAGGCAGGGAGCCCCATCATAACCCTACCCATGTAGGCACGGCCTCCACAAAGGAATGTGATGAGCTGTTGGGGGATCTCTCCGTGCAAAGACACCTTTTTTTGGGACTTTTGTGGGAAAGAACCTCTCCCGGGAAGGCAGAAAAGTGTCACAGTTCCCTGTTAGGGTGTAGAGGACCAACTCAGGGTGCTTGCACCTACATGTCCAGCTGAGTTTGACAATAAAACCTCGGACACTGAGATGTCCTGTGCCAGGTAATGTAATCTAACTCAGCATGGAGAAATCCGTAGGGACACAGAGGTCCTGGAAGCTCCTTGGCTTGGGCTTGCTGCTGACTTGGCTCAATGACAAGAAGACGCAGCAGATGCCAGGGGGTGGCTTTTTTAGCTGCATCAAAAGGCTTGGGAGACGAGAGCTTCCTCCCATGCGGATTTTCAGCTTCAGGGGAAAAACAGAGCATCACTTATTCAGCTGAAGTCATGTTTTGGCAGCCCCTCCCCAACAAGGCTGCAACAAGTGCAAGCTCAGTGCTCTGATTTTGGGGTGTTGTCTCCTGTTTGCCTCCCCCACGAGCTGTCTCTTGGTGTTCTTTCCCCTCATTGCACACGTGTGAAAGGAAACAGGTCCCTCTAGGAATGAGTTTGTCATGGCACCGGCCCCAGCAAAGTCCTCCTGGCTGCTTGGCCGGATTTCTCTGCTGGGGATGGAGGACGTGCATGAGAAGACTCCTTCTGTGAACCCCCAAACCAGAGCGTTATGGTAACACCACCCCGACACCCTCAGCTGCTGTCATCTGGTTTCCCAATTTGCGTCAACCCAGCTCTCAGCTCTGCCTGCTTTTCTTGGGGTGAACGGGCTCCGTTCAATGTCCGCTGGTGAAAAATAAATGCACAGATGCCAGCCTCAGCTCTGGTTTTTGGTTACAGGAAAGGAAGAAACTTGCGGCATGAAAACCATCTCCCCAAAAGGATATTTATTTCCCCCTTCCCTTGTCTCCTAGTCTTTATTAGACATGGTATAATCCACCACCTTCAACGGAGTGGAGTCAAAAGCTTGCACAACTTCCATGCTCAACCCCTATTCCCAGTGATCTCTCGAAAATAGTAGGAGCTGGTAATATTCAGTAAAACATAGTTGCTTTCTTGCCCATGGATGGAGCTGGCTGTGAGTGCTTTGGTAAAATATGATTGATTGCATTTGATCCAATTCTTTTGGAGAGTCTCTTCCTCTCTGGTTTCCTTCCAGCCTTGATATTTCCTCGATTGTGACTTGTCATGGGGGAAAGCGAAGGTCTTCAGGCCACTGGCTGTGGTCCTCATAAGCCTGAAGCAAATTCCAACCATCTCCCTGGGTTATGTTGCCACCGTGTGTCCTAAAACTGGAAATGCTACAGGCACACGTGTTTCTATGATACGTGTGTGCGTGTATTTACATATATATATATATATATAGCGCTTTTTCGGTAGTTTAGCATTGGATACGGGTGTCTTGGTTGCAGTCTCTCGCAGAGGAGATGTTTGCGTTGATATCCGTGGGTTATCGTGATTTCGTCTCTTCTGGCCATTTTTCGGCTGCTCCGTTTTCACAAGGATGGAAACATGTTGAAGGCAAGTTGAGAGGAGCAAAGCAAGAGCAGATGCCAAAGAGGGTGGACAGCAGGACCAGAAGGGCAAGGAGAAGGCTTTGCTTAGCCTAGAAAAGAGGGAGATATGTTGCATCTTCCTGAAGCTAAAAGGCTGTCACCAGGAGGACCGGGCTCAATTGTCCTCTGTGTCCCCCCCCGTGGGGCCACAAGGCAATGGAGAGAAGTTAATTTACGGAGGAGATTGAGGTTAAGCCTTAGGAGGGACTTCGGGGGCGGTGCAACGTGGTGGCGGCTCCTTCGCCGGCGGTTTTTTGGGAACATCTGCCAGCTCTGCCGCCGGTGCCGGGGGAGTGAAGTAGGTCACCCTTCAAGGTCCCTTCCCAGCCCTACATCGGGGGCTCAAGCTGACGGCTGGGACCTACTCCATTTAGCGCACGTTGAATGCCTGGCAGGCTGCGAACGTGACTGGGTTGTCCCTGAGTCACGTCGGGTGACACAGTCGCGGAGGCTGCTGTCATCCGTGGGCAGCCAAGCAAGCGGAGAGGGAACAGCGGCAGGGCTGCTCCGCTCCTCTTGGGCTGCGATCTCTCTGCTCCCTTGCAGGCAAAGCTCATCTGAAGAAAGCCATCATGAAGCACGAGGAAGCCATGAGGATCCACGGCTTGTGCAAGATCCTGCGGAAGATGGATATCCTCCAGGAGGTCCTCTCCTTCGCCCACAAACGCTCCCTGAGCAAATATTCGGAAATCGACCACGAGGAGGACTTCTTCGAAACAGGAGATGCCCCGGACATTCACCGTAAGTGTTTCTTTAGGGGTGCAGCCAGGGAGGGGGTTTGTGGCAGGTTGCATGGGGTGGGCAAACTCCGCGGTGACTTTGTGGCATGTCGCTGTGAACCTGAGCTCCCTGCATGGTGGTGGAGCATCATGGATGGGAGTGGGGGCTCCAGGCTGCGTGTCTGGCAACTGCCTGAGCAGATCCCAGCTCTTATGGGTCACACCGTCATCCCTTCTCGGCGGGCAAGATGTAGAGGCAGCAGCTGCTGTGACTACCTGACCCTGGCATATGTGCTTTTCTCTCCCTACTGCCAGCCAAAACGCTCCAGAAACCAGAGATAAAATCCCCCAACTTCTCCCAGGTGAAGGTGACCGACCTCTTCCACAGGCTGGTACGTACAGCTACGGGATGGAGGTTGCCCCAAGGGAGCAGACATCTCCTCCTCCTCCCCTGCATGCTCTGCTTGCCTGGTTTCCTTCCTCCCCGCAGCATCTTCTCCCTCTCCTGGTGCAGCCGCTGTGCTTACAGGCGGTTTTCCAAGGAGGATGAGCCACCTCCTTGCAGGCAGGGACCCGTGCCGGTGGAGGGGTGGGAGGGCACGGATCTGTCTCTGCAAGACCTAAATGAGTCGTGAAGCTCCTCCAGTGCATGGGAGAGCGGGCACAGGCATTTCAGTTGGGCTTTACCCGGGAAGGACTGAATGGACCCTTTAGAGGAAGCTTTTTAGGGGAGCAGAGCAGGATGGTGCCAGCTGAGAGGCACCAGGAAAATCCCACCAGACCTTTATCTCTACCCTCTTTAGGTTTACAGGGTCCCAGGGAGCAGGGCTGAGCTTTGGGGCTGCTGTGGGACCTGGCTGTGCTGTCTCTGTCCCCCCCCCAGACACCCCTAGGGCTGTGTAGCACCCCAGGGGGAGGTTGGGCATCTCTGCTTTTAAACAGCCCCAGGGCAGGCAGGTATATTCTGCTCCTGAGGGAAAAGAAGAGTAGGAAAAAGACATGAAAATAGGAAAGATTGAAGGAATTTGACCCTGAAGACCCTGCCCACCACCTTGCACCCTGCTGCTGGACCACCCCAGCTGGGCTGCATCCCCCAGAGCCAGACAGCGGTGACAAACCTCAACCTTCATCGTCCCTCCTTGGGTGATGGGTTGTTGTTTGGGGTTTTTTTTTTCCTGAAGGGGGGAATTAAGGAGCCAGCTCTACCCACCAGAGCTTTCTGTTCCGTTTGGTTCAGGATTATAGTGTCTAAACTGATTCCAGCTCGCTGACTGTACCGAGACCTCCTCCTCCTGCCTTGCAGGAGTTGGGCAGTGCCAGGAGGTTGTCCAGACCTAAGCAGTGGGCAGAGAGTTAGACCAGAGACCACCCAAAGTCCTTCCCAACCTGCACAAGACTGCTGCTGCTGCTCATAAAGCCAGCGGCTGATGTGGACTTTTAAGCACCTCTAGCTTTGTAGTGCATAAATTGGCATTTTGGGGCATGAAGGCAGGGTAAAACACTGGTCAGGCTCAAAATCACATCTTTAATGAAATGCAAAAGGCTTTCTTGCTCTGCCTCCTCCCCATCAGTGGGTGTTTTGCAAGGTGGCACATCCCCAGGGAGTTGTTCTTGCACCGAAAGGTGTTTTCTGTGTTTCTACCTTCCTCCCAGGGGCCCCTTTCAGTTTTCTCAGCCAAAAACAAGTGGTACCCAGTGCGGAGAGTCCACCTGATGAGAGGAGAGAACGGTTTTGGGTTCACGCTGCGAGGAGACTCCCCTGTCCTCATTGCTGGTGTCATCCCGGGGGGCTGCGCTGCTGTGAGTACCCCTGGCTCTTGCTGTCCCCGTGGGGATGCTGGAAGTGAGGTGTGAGGGGTTTCGTCGAGGGGTACCTGGCGGTTTTAGGTGTTAACACTCAGTTGGTCACCGTATCGGTGTGCTCAGGTGGAGGCTCATCTCTGCCGGATCTCAGCCTGGGGCTTGCAGATGAGTATCAGGAAAGAACTGAGATTTATTTATTTTTAGGAGACAGCTAAGGCAAAAAATACGGATGTTAGCTCAGTTTTTGACTGCTGGCAGCCTCTCGTTGGCAAGCAGCCAGCCATCTCCCTTCTTCCCCCATTTTGGGACGCGACGGTGGATGGAACAAGATGGCAAGTCGGAAATGCGAGTCGTCTCAGTGAAAACTCACTGTATGGGCTTTCTGATGGATCGGGGGCAATTTTGTTTTCCCGCAGAAGCTTTTTAGAGCATCCTGGTGGAACACCTGAAAGGTCTACCCTCCTCCCTCAGCATCAACCCTGCCATCCAGAGCTCAGCGTCTCTGTAACAAAATGCTCCTTAGCAGCAGGATCACATCCCTTTTTGGGAGACTAAAATCTTCATAAAGGCCACATATGGTCCATATCTGGACCGCAGTTGTGTCCCTTGGGCTACTAACATTCATTGCTCTCATCCGGGGTGGGATTGGTCTCCAGATAGACGTCGAAATGCAGGTAGCCGTGTGTGGATAAGTTTCTAAACCTCCATTGCAGCAGGTCCGGTGTGTCCTGGCTGGGTTGTTCGTAGCTCCGATGCTGTTCCCACAGCCCTGAGCTGGCACATTCTTTCCTTCAAGCATATCAAGAGCCTTGATGGATGAAAGGCATGCAAAGAACCTTGCGGAGCCTGCTCTGTTTTCTCAGGGTTCAAGGCTTGCAGGCAATATTTTTATATGTTTTTCTGGAGACCTCTAGTGTTTAACCTTTATCAAAAGGTCAGAGACGGATGGAAAAAGCCAATGGGCTGGGAGTTTAGAGCATGCTGGATGTCAAGTGTGGCCATGTCCAGCAGCTGCAGAGGAAATCCTTAGTCTGTAGAGCATCCCGCTTTTCTGTTCACGCTGCAAAGCAGATGTAAAATCTTCAGGATGATGAAGGCATTGGCTGTGGTGTGCTGTAGGTGGAGGGTGGGCACCCTGTCTCCCGGATCTTGCAGGATTGAGACTTTTTGGGGTGGATCGGACGCTGAGAAGACCTCGTGCAGCAGCATCCATGAGCTCAAACACGGGCATCTTCTCTCTTCCTCCGCAGGAAGCTGGCCTGAAGGAGGGAGACTACATCATCTCAGTGAACGGCAAGGACTGCAAGTGGTCCAAGCATGCCGAGGTGGTGCAGCTGCTGAAGAGCACTGGGGAAGAAGGAGTGGAGATCGGTGTAATAACCCTGCAGGGCTCAGAGGGACCGAAAGCCGTAAGTCACATCCCAAGCCTTAGGTGGGAAACCAAGAAGAGGTTCCCCAGAGTCTTCCTCCCAGGCTGGAGGTGTGGGGCTGAAGCTGGGCATCATATCTGCAGCTCAGGTGCTGCCCTGGCTTCACCTCTCCGTTCCCCTTCCCAAACAGGCGGACAAGAAGGCAGCGGCAATGTCCTCGGGCAGCGGGCTGCAGAAAAGCAACAAGGAGAACAGCCGGAAGAGCCTGATGAACAGCAAGAGCGCCAGCACACTGCTGGTCTGGAGCAAGAAGAGCAAGCGGAGCAAGAAGAGCACCTACGGCGTCCCCTTCACCACGGTGGGAGACAACGAGGCCATGTACTGAAGCAGCCACCGGGCAAGCTTGTGTCCTGCGAGCCCCGGGGCTGGCTGCTCATGAACCCTCGCAAGCCCCGGTGGCCTGTCCGGGTTGTACTGGTGTCGGTGCTGCCAGGAACCCACCCG
>VXBO01016828.1:272737-323194 GCA_013400135.1 Rhinoptilus africanus
CCGCTGGTCGGATCCTCTCCAAAGAGGCGAGCGATACACAGGACTGGACTCCTCCATCTCCCAACTCCTGCGTTAAACGATACTCAGCTAAACAACATGGGGAAACAGTGATTTAGTCTTAATTTTTAAATATTTTTGGGGGGTTTTGTTTTTGCTCTTAAGGGGTCGGGGGGAAGCTGTGCTTCGGTATAACACAGGGACTGGTTTGTGTCTTCTGCTTAGTGTGAGGAGCGGCCAAACCAAGCCCCAGCCATTAAAGCAAAGCTGTAACCTTCTTTAGCGTTTCCTAAGCTTTCTCTGCAAGGTAGAAGGTGGCACCGCTGCCGCTGCTCACCGAGCTGCTGGCAGAGCCGAATCGTTCAGCAGCTCCAGCTGGAGCTCACCCTTCCACTCCCCCTTTTTCGGGAGAGAGGATAACGTGGGCATCGATGACTCGTGGTGACCCCGTCATGGGGTCCAGTGTAGACCTGCCCAGGCAGCACTGGGCTGTGCATCTCTGTCGCGGTACCCATTAGAATGGGTTTGACTGGGGTTTTTTTTTTAGTGCTTTTTGTGTGTTTTTTTTAATGAACACCCAGCAAATACAGCCCAGCTGCACAGCCTGCTTCTTTGGAAGAAAAGGGAAAGACTTAATGTGCATTTGTTGTCTCGCTTTTTTTAATCAGTAGAGGTGGATTGCCCTAAATATGTGAGTAGATTAATAGCTAAGAGCCTTGGTTTTTTTTTTCTTGGTATGAGATTAAAATTCCAGGAAGATAGCTCCTCCAGATTATTAAACTACTAAATTTCTGCTAGTATTGGATCTTGCACACGTTGCTAATACCCTAACACTGTGCTGTCAGCATTCGTACCAGCGCTGGGCTGATGGATACATACGTCTTGGTAATTGTACTGGAAATGCTGGGAGACTCCGAATACGCGCTTAGATATATTGGCAAAATTTTCTCAACTCCATTTCTGCCTTGTGCATTATTTTTCTGAAGGCTAAAGAGCTGTCTGGTCTTCAGTGCTTGGATGATCTTGGTAGGTATAAAATACCCTTTCAGAGATGCGATTGTATTTTTGTACTTTTGAAGTCGTGACGAATTCGTAGCGGTAGTTTGACGAAGTGAACGTGCACCGGCAGCGGGATATCGTCGCGCGAGCATCCTCCCCCCCCCCCCCCCGGGGTTTTACTGTGGCTTCTTCTAGGTGGCTCTGTCCACGTGCCAAGCATTCGTCCCCCGTTTTATTTTAGGAGAACTAAAGAATGGCTTCAAACTCTGTGTTATTGATCAGGAAGCCTCTCCATAGACCGAGACATCATCAGACCGGATTATGGAGCTGGCTGCCACCACCAGACCATCTGGTGCGGTTGGGTTTTCGACGTAATCTTGCCAGCTGCTTGGCGCGGGAGTGGGAAGGAAGGGGGTAGGTTCACAGAAAAGTCCACCTTGCCGTGAAAGCATCCCGACAACATCTTCCCCCGATTCTAAACGTGTTGCTGACACGGTCGTCTCCGAGCTGGAGCTGTATTTATTTAGAAGAAGCGAATGAAAGCGGCGAGCCCGCGTGTCGCGTCGCCACCCGCGTGACCCAACTCCTCCGTTGGTGCTGGCGGAGGGGTTGTGTTTTGTGTGAGTTTCCCTAACAATGGTGGGTTTGTTTGGGGGTTTTTTGGGTTTTTTTTTTTTTTTTAATTTGTACATGGACTCTCACCTTTTGTGGATTAAAAAGCACTGATTCAAAACCACTTCGTAGCATGCGTTTCCGTTGTGAATCACAGCTGGACTGGGTGCACCATCCCTGGAGAGGAGTAAGCCCTGCACTGGGTTTACAAACGGCTTGATTTTGGGTTATTTTTACCTAAATCTGGAGTTGTTGAGGTTGAGAGACAGCATTTGGCCTTGTAAAGCCTGATCCAAGGCAAACAGAGCTTCTAAGCATCCACATCAGCCAAACAGCTTGTGGTGAACCATCATGTCCAGCGTGGTGTAATGGGAGGTGGTGGCTTTGTCGCATGAGTTATTTCATGGAAGTGGGAGGTTGAGGAGAGGGGCTAGAGCTGGATCCTGGGGGGGCTTTTCTCCTGGGGAAAAAAAAAAAAAAAGGAAACCATTCAAGAAAGTAACTTTTGCTTCCCACAGCATGTTTGGATCTGCTGGTTTTGGGTTTCTAAAGGGGGTTTCCAACAAGAGTTTACAAACCGCTTGTTTTTGAAGACCACATCAACGGGAACGAAGGTGTCACTTGTGCTGGAGAAGCTCATTGGTAGCTGGTAAAGAGCAAAGCCTTGACATGGGCCCACTTCCCACCCCATCTTCTCCTGGGGGTTTGCGTTTCGCTGGACCCCACCTCCCCGTCATGCTGGGAGGGTGACCAAGCCCACGGCTGTGGGGCCGGACCATGGGTTCTGGCAGCCAGACAAGTCCCTGGCTCAGGGATTGTGCGCTCAACAGGAGATGAAAAGACAGAGGAAGTCCTCTTCAGAGACACAGAGGTGGGTTTAACCCTCCTTAGATGGGAATGAACTAAAGACAGTGCTTTCAACATCGGGTTAATATATAAAAGAGTGGTGGGGAGCCTCTTTTTCTACCGAAAAATGGCATCTAACCTTTTTTTTTGGACGTGTTTTTCTGTACGATGTCAGACCTCCTGTACCCAGCACCAACCTCAAAGCCCTACCAAGGTTTTGAAGCCACCTCCGTCTGCTGCAGTAGATCCTTTTCCCGCCTACGTTCGGTGGATGTGGGAAACTTGTGACTCCACAGCCGGGATCGCCTCCCCCTCTGATGACGCGTTTTCAGACGAGATGGTGTGCTCCGTCAGCAAGAGCCTGCTGCTCCCTCCCTCCTTGCTAAGACGCTATGGAGCCGAATCTTTCCATGCTTGTCTTCTCCATCTGGGCCAGGAGGTGGGGGAGTCCTGTAGGATCCTGGTGGGGGGGTGGAAATCAAGATGGGTGGAAAGAACACAAACCATTGAAAAAAATAGCTTTAAGTCACTCAGAACTTGAGGTCTCTTCAACCTCGATCTCTGTGGAGAGGAGCTCCAGGTGGGCTCAGGATCTGAGACCATGTGGAACATTCCTCAGTCTGGGCATCCTGGGTTGGGATCAGTTAATGCCGCTCTTAGGGGCATCTTAGGACCAGAAAGAAGGTGCAAATAGGATTTACTTTGATCCCTTGTTGTTTTCTAGGGCCCTTGAGACAGAAAACAGTGGTGCCCACCATCCTGGAAAACCCCATCAGGGAGACCCCATCAAACTCACAAGGGTTCAGCCCCTTTTCCTGCCTTTGGGGTTGAATTTTCCTCCTCTCGGAGCTTCACGCTCGAAAATAAAAATCTCCCAGCCCATATATCAGCCCTTCCAGTGTGGTGGGAAGGTGTTTTGATTTTCCCCTCCATTAGGTACACAACGGCTCTCTTAATAGAAGAGGAGAAGGTACCCGCAGTGCCGGGAGCCGCGGCCGTGCTCCTGCCTCCTCGCTTCACGGCTCGTTGGTGCCGTAACCCGTAATGGCTCCTCTGGAGCTGTCACTGGCTACAAATTAATGCTCCTACCTGTCCCTGGGGACAACAGGAGGAAAGCAGCTCCGGGGCTGATGGCTCTGGCTGGGACGCTGCCCCTGTGCGAGGTGTTCTCGCTGCTCGCTGCGCTCAATTTGCAGTTTATTAGTGGGATTAGGTGGCAAAGCAGGTGCTGCTTTTGAAGAGGTAGTCATCTCGGGAGAAGGATGGGGCAGAGAAGGATTTCTCCTGCTCCTAGGAAGAGGAGCGATGCTGTGCCCGCTTGGTCCCTTGTCCAGCTCTCACTCCATCCCATGGAAGCTGTCACAGAGTCCTGGAATGGTTAGAGTTGGAAGGGACCTTAAAGACCATCTAGCTCCAACCCCCCTGCCATGGGCAGGGACACCTCCCACTAGACCAGGTTGCTCCAAGCCCTGTCCCACCTGGCCTGGTCATCCTCAGCCCCTTCTCCCACCTTATTCCTCCCAGCTCGGGGGGGAGTGGGGTGCCCACTGCCACCCTCCCTTCCAGCCTGAGCCCACTGGAGGGCAGCAGCACCCCGTCCAAGGCGCCCACTCTTCGCAGCACCGGCACCCTGCGTCTGCCCGGCGAGGCTGGCACCCCTCGGCTCACCCTGCCACCCCAGGGTGAGGAGAGGTGTCCCTGGGGTGCTTTGGAGAGCAGGGCAGGGCAAAGCAGGGCATAAAAAGTAGTTTAAAACCATAAATCCTACAAAGTCGTTATGGGAGAAGTGGGCAAGTAATAAAGCCAAGTGTGCTGCAGTGCAGCATCCTCTGGGATAGACCACCCTGAGATCACGGCAAATGCCATCCATCCTGCAAAGGAAAGGGCGAAATTATGCTGGGAGCACTGGGAGCACCCATTCTGCTCCTACAAGGTGGCCCTCGAGCCCTGCTTGGGCTTCAGTGGGGGGCTTGTTCCCCTGGCCTGAGCCTAAAAGCTTTGCCGAGATGGCCTTGTGAGGTTTGCAAGGTCCTCTCTTGTCCCTGGCTCCCCAAAAGCTTGGAGGTGCTAAAGCCCTCCTGCATGGCCTTCCTGGCAGCAAACAGCGCTGAGAGGGCTCATCAGATACAGAGACCACAAGAAAGGGGCTGTGCTGGGGGGCTGTGAAGCCACCCAGGACATCAAAATTCCATCCATCCTGCAAAGGAAAGGGCAAAATTATGCTGGGAGCACTGGGAGCACCCATTCTGCTCCTATAAGGTGGCCCTCGAGCCCCGCTGGGGCTTCAGTGGGGGGCTTGTTCCCCTGGCCTGAGCCTAAGAGCTTTGCCGAGATGGCCTTGTGAGGTTTGCAAGGTCCTCTCTTGTCCCTGGCTCCCCAAAAGCTTGGAGGTGCTAAAGCCCTCCTGCATGGCCTTCCTGGCAGCAAACAGCGCTGAGAGGGCTCATCAGATACAGAGACCACAAGAAAGGGGCTGTGCTGGGAGGCTGTGAAGCCACCCAGGGCATCAAAGTGGGGTGGGTCAAGGCTGGGCTTCGGGTCATGGCACTGGGGGGCTGCAGGGGAGAGACCAGCAGGTCCAGGAGCTGGTGGAGGTGTAAGCTGGCAGCGTTACACTAGAGGGCAGAGTGGGTTCGGGCTGAATCCTGCTCCCCAAAGCCCGGCCCAAGCCCCCAGCACAGGGTGGGATGATGCTGGAGTCCCACATTGTCCCATACCCCCATGCACGTAGCTCTGTGCGTGCGACTGTGCAAACTGATCTACGTGCTCACGCCCAAGTCAGGTCTTGCTCTAGCAATCGCCTCGACGCTGCCCGACAGCAGCTCTTCTTGCCTCTGCCCAGTAGGCAAAGTGCTCCTGGGAGAGAAGAGAAGGTGAGCTGCCACCAGCAGGGACCTGCCAGGCACCTGCCTGTCCCTAGGGCCCGTCATCCTCAGCTGCTTCCTACCAGGGACAAAAGTGTTGGCTGTGGACAACCCCCATCCCGGTGCGGTTCCTGGGAATGCTCCACCACCTTCCCATGCACGGGGTCAAGTGTCTCCCATGTGGGAGCAGGTCAGATGTGGCCCAGGGTGTCTGGCAGCAGGGCAGGGTTGGAGAGGGGACTTCCTTTGATCCCTTTTGCCCTATTTCCTAGAGGACATGAGTGTTTCTGAAAGGTCTGTGCTCTGTAGTCCAAAAGAGGATTGGGAAGGATGCCGGTCGTCAACTGGATTCATCCCCAACACTTGTCCCGAGAGGTTATGAGTGACCTTTTCTAAGCTGGTAGCTTTCACACAGCCCTCCTGGACCTTATTTTAATCTGACAAATTTTTAACCTAGACAGAGTACAAAGCTGCCCCACTTTGGGATTTGTATCCCCACACGAGGACCTGCCTCTGACAATCTCTTTGCCATAGCAGCAAGAAGAGATGAGCAAGTTTCCATCACGACACAAACTCCACTGACATAGGAGACTGAGGCCAGACCGGGAATGTAGGACATCTGCAGGCTGTGGGATACACTGGGAGGCCAGTCTGGGTCTACACCAAACAATGAGGTCAAGATGGCCATGCTACGGGTCAAGGAGATCGTGCTGTGATGAAGGAAGGTCATGTTATGGAGCAAGGCGGATGTGCTATAGGGTGAGGAGGTCATGGTGTGATGAAGGAGGTTCATGCTGTGGGGCAAGAGGATCATGCTGGGAGGCAGGAATGTCATGCTATGGAGAAAGGGGGCTATGCTATTCGTCAAGGACATCATGCTATAGCAAAATGGGGTCATGCTATTAAACAAGAGAGTCAAGCTGTGGGTCAAGGGTGTTGTGCTATGGAGCAAGAGGGTCGTGCTATAGAGCAAGGTAGACATGCTATAGGGCAAGAGGGTCATGTCGTAGGGCAATGGGGGTCATGTTGTGGGTAAAGGAGTGAAAGCTGGTTCCTGGTACTCACTGGGGATCCCTCACGTCTCGGAGTAAGCCCATCTGATGGGACCTCCCTCTGCATGGATGCAGCGGTTGGGCCAGGCAGGGATTTGCCTTTGCACTGAGCCAAGCCAGCAGCCTACGTGACCCTCCAGGAGCTGTGGGTCCTGCTCAGCGCCTGGAGACCAGGGGTAAATAAACCCTGCAACGTATGGAAGAGCCTTTCTCTGCAGCACCCAGGGCCAATAAATGCAACGCAGAGTTATGGGGTGCATCTCCCTGCCCTACCTCTTCCCCCTTTCTCTCCTGCCATGCCCTGAGACTCTCCCAACTAACTCAGCTTATTTTTTTCCCCATCTCAGGAGCAGTCCTCCTCTTTTTCCTTGCAGTCACAGAGGGCCTCCTTCGCCAGGGCCCGGTCTTTAATGGGAAGTACAGAACTGAGCCGTTCGGAAATGGCTCCTGAATCTTTAATAAAGCAAACATTGCCTGGGCCATAAACATATGATGACAGCAACAGAGGCTCTCAAGCTTATTGCCTGGCCGCTAGTTCTTTACTTAACTCTGCCATAATGGCTTTAATAGCCCGGGAGGGAGCTGAGGTGAAAGTCCTATTAAAAAATGTATTTCCGAATTTAATTGAGGCTCCATCTGTGGGGAAAGACAGAGGAGAGGTCGCTCCACAAGAGAGCTATGAAAAAAAAAAAAAAAAAAGGACTCTTTCCACCTTCTGCTGCTCTTGCCCTGCCTGGTTAGTGCTCAGCAGCAAATCCCACCCCAGCTGGTGGCCCTGGGGACGTGGGAGCCCCCCTGGGACTCTCCCTTGAATGAGAGGGGGCACCCCCCCTTGGTGATGCATCCCTCTGGCTTTGCAAGGGTGTCCCCATTACAGTCGGCAGGGGCAAGCGGCTGCAGTCCACAAAACCCATCGCCATATGCAGGAAGCACCACCTCCGTACTGGGCAGCACCACCATCCATACTGGGCGGCATCGGCTGTCTTTGTTCTGCTGTGGCCTCGCCTTGGGTATGGTCTGGGGGATTGGTCTGACTGCTTCCCCAAGCATCTGACCTGCACATGGCCTTCCAGCAGTTCCTCAGTGTATCCAGCCATTCCCATAGATTCCTAGACACCTGGTCCCATATACACACATATATACATATACATGTACATGTACATGTACATACACATCGGCATCATCAGTTTGCCCCTGCCCCATCAATATCCTTTCATCCATTCCCCCCCTCTATTAATTTACCTCTATCAGGCCATCTATCCACCTACCTACCTACCTATTTATCCATCTATCTCTCCATCCATCTGCCTATCCATCATTCAGCCTATCCATCTATCTATCTACCTCTCCATCCATCTATCCATTCATCTATCTACCAGTCCATCTATCCACCAGTCCATCTATCCACCTATCTACCCATCCATCTACCCATCTATCTACCTAGCAGTCTATCCAAATATCTATCCACCTCTCTATCCTTCCATTGATCCATCTGTCCATCCATCTATCTCTCCTTCTATCCTGTCACCCAGCACTGAGCTTTTCTCCGTCCAGGGAAGCTTCATGCATTGAGACTTTTGCAGCCTGTTTTTAAAGAAGTCACCGGGGATCACAGAATCCAGACCTCCGGAAGCCTCTGGAGATCAGCTAGTCCTACCCCCCTGACAGAGCAGAGTCACCCAGAGCAGGTCACCCAGAGCAGGATGAACCCAACGCTTCAAACTGGGAGATATCACTGCATCCTGGATCACCCCCATTCTGGGCTAAACACCCTGAGATAGGGTTATTTCTCCCCGGAGAAGGGTCTGTTGGAAGATGGGTGAACGAGGGGACAAACAGACAAGAAAGCAGATGGATGGCAGATAGGGAAAGGAGGAATGAAAGAGGAAACAGTTGGGATCAGGCTGGGAGACTTCCCTGTCTCCTCAAACCATGCCAGCGTGTGGGCTCGCGAACAGCTACTCTAATTAGTGGTGAAGAAGAGAGGTCGGGAGAGGAGGAATTCACTCCTTCCTCCACCCTCTTCCTGCATCCCCTCCTGGCAAGCCCTGAGTCAGCAGATCTGCCGAGGTCACGCCACCCGCTCTATTAATTGGATTAATAAAGATGTACGTCATTGAGGTAATTACCCGCTAATTGGGGATGACAAGGTTGTCAGGGTTTGTCCCTCGAAGGGACAATTTCCCGTCCCCGGCCCTCCCCTTTCCCAACACGCACTGAGTCAATCACATTAATTAAAAAATCAGAGAGTCCATAACCTTGCACTGCCAAGCCCCGGGGAAATTGCTGCCTCCGGAGCCGTGTGGCGGGGCAGGGTGGTGGCATTTGCCACCTCCGGCCACCAGCTCAGCTGGGGAGCTGCATCCAGGCTGTTGGCACCCTGGCAACACGTTGGAGGGGTCTCAAAGGTCCCTTCTGCCTCCCCTGTGTCCCTCATTAACCCCTTGTGGAGTGCCAGGAGGAGGCACAAGGACGCTGCAATCAGGGTCAATGAATATATTGATGTACAGCACCTCACATGCCATAGTATCCAGGAACAGAAAACACCCGACTTTTTGAAAGAAAACCAAACTGTAACCCCCTCCGTAACACGCGGGTAAACTCACTCAGGCAAAGAAACACTCATTGGAAATGTTTTATTAAAAAAAAAAAAAAAATCCCCAAGGAAAGAGCTCGGCTTGATGATATCTCGGTGATGAAACATTTCCATTCTGCCAAAACTTTCCCTGCCTTTTCCCTGGAACGAATCCCTGCTGTCAGGCGCCGGCTGGAAATCATCTCCACCTCTCCCTGAGCTCCTGCCTTGGTGGCAACGGCTTAAGTACGTCCAAGCCCGTTCCCCTGCATGGCCAGGATGCCCCAGGGCAGCCGGATGCTGAGCCCTGCACAGCTGGATGCTGGATCCTGCAAGCTGCATGCTGTGCCTTGATGCTCTGCACAGCTGGATGCTGCACAGCTGGATGCTGAACTGTGCTAGGCTGGGGATGTGTCCTAAACAGGGCGGAGGAGCCTTGCACAGCTGGATGTGATTCTGGCACAGCTGGATGCCGAGCTCTGCGCATCTGGATGCCACGGGACCTGATTCTGAGCTGGGTGTGGGCTGGTGCTGAGTCTCACACAGGCTGAAGAGCCTGGCACAGCTGGATAGTGAATCCAACACATCTGGATACGGAGGTCTGCACATATGGATGCTACCCAGCCTGGTGCTGAGCTCTGCATGGGTAGGTGCTGAGTCCTGTGCAGGGATTGGGAGGCTTCCACAGCTGGATATTGAATCCTGCACAGCTGGATACTGAATCAGCACATCTGGATGCTGCCCAGCCTGGTGCTGAGCTCTGTGGGGGGGTGCTGAGTCCTATACAGGGATCAGGAGGCTTCCACAGCTGGATACTGAATCCTGCACAGCTGGATGCCGAGCTCTGCATAGGGATCCAGAGCCTGACGCAGCTGGATACCAAATCCAGCAGAGCTGGATGCTGAGCCCTGCACATCTGGATGCTTGCACAGCCTGGGAGGGAGACGAGTGTCATGAGGTTGTGCGGCCTCAACACTGCTGCAGCCCCTGCAGTGCCGAGCTTTGGGGATAACGAACTCAGACTCAACAGCGAGACAGGGTTGGGGGGGCTGCTCTCACAGCAGGAGCACAGCAAGAAAAAAGGCCGAGGGGCTTCGTGGGGAATAAGTCCAAACCCAACACGATTGCCGCAATTTTATTTTTACTGTTAACGAGACAACAAAATCAGCAGCAGAGGGAAAGCAGCAGGGATGTGAGTGAAACCCGTGAGTCACTGCCTGGCAAAGGTCAAAAAATTAATAGCAGGTGGTGGGATTGGGAGGGTTGGGGGGGGGTTCAGTGCCTGTTCCCCCCAGGGGGAACCACTGGTTGGGCTGTAAGGATGCTTCTGGGCTCCGTAAAAAACAAGGAGGAGGGTTGAATGGCTTGCAAGGACCCTGGAGGGCTGTTTTGCTTGGATTCAGTTTAGCCCAGCATGAAAATTTAGCTTTTTCCACGTCTGGTTGTCTTGGCCCTTTGGATGAGGCCCCCAAATCTCTCCTGCTGTTGCTTCCTTGGAGAAATCTGGTTGACGGAGAAGGAAAACTGAGGCACGTGGGGTCAGGTGGCGCGGCTGGGTCTACTCCTGCTCCTTATCTTCTCTAATCGCCAGGTTGAGGGATGGGAGGTGGCATTCCCTCAGCTGCTTATGCGATATAACCGAATCATTTAATCCTTGCTGAGCCGAAATCAGCCTCCCTGCCCAGGCCCCACAGCGTGGAGTACGCAGATATATTAAAGTGCATATTAAATTGCTTGAACGGCCATTAAAAATTGCCATACACGTGTAATGCTACTAAGCTAATATTTCTACAGAGACTTAAACTTCTTAATTACTCGATTTGGGGCGTGTTTACTTTCTCCTGACTTTGTTTTTGGTGGTCTTTTGTTTAAAACAGGCTGAGGGCAACGTGATTATTTCTGTGATTTAGAGGAAACTCTAGCTGGAGGTTGGCATCTTCACCGTGGCCTTTTCCCTTTCATATTCACAGTGAAACGCTGCAGGCATCGTGCCGTGCTGATGTTATCTCAACCCGAAACCCAACAGAAAAGAACAGGAAAAGGAGCCTGGAAAAGTCAACAAGCTGCATTTCTCTCCCGGTTCCAGGACAGATATAACAGATGACGTATCAGAAGATTTGAAAGAAGGTTTTTAATTCCCCCCACCGAAGATCTGGCCATTCAAAGGGGTCTGGGCTCTCCTCTCCGTGTTTCCCTCCATAGCAAGACAAGCAAAAGATGAAAACATAATTAGGGAGCAGAGATTAGCACAGCCTCAAGAAGCCTTCGAGCAAAGGCTCATCCCCAAAGGATGCACCGTCGTGCCCTGGCAAAAAGGCACATAAGTGAAGAACCAGCAGTGTTGTTTTCCCCGCATCCCTCTGGGGACACCTGCAGAGGACGAGGAGGCCAGAGGGATGTCGCAGGGCTCATAATGGCCCCTCTCTCTGCTTTTTAACCCCAGAGCTGCTTTTTGAGAGCTCTGGTTATTACCTGAAAGGGTTATTAAGCATCGGAACGGGCTGCCCAGGCAAGTGGTTGAAGGACCATCCCTGGAGAGATTTAAAAGACTGGTAGACGTAGTGCTTAGCGGTACGGTTTAGTGACGGTTTTTGTCAGAGTTGGGTTGATGGTTGGACTCGGTGATCTGAAAGTTCCCTTCCAACCCAGGCAATTCTACGATTCTGCGGTGTGAGTAAAGCAGGAGACGTGGAGCCAAGGTCAGCGGGTGCGGAAGGAGAGTGATTACCCGAGCGATAAATCAGCAGCGTGGGACTGATGATATAATAATGGCGATATGATGTCATCTCAATCCTGTCCATTGATTTTTTTCTTTCTTTTTTTTTTTTTTTTTTTTTCCTCTCGGTGAACTGGCTTTTCCCATCCATTACCCTGCCCAAGCCCACGCCGATGCTGCTGCTGCAGCTCTTTATATCCACGGCTATTGATTGAGCCCCAACACCGTGCAACAGTGGCAAAGAGCAATGCTTTTGTGGGTGCAGCACCCTGGGGGTCCCCTCACCAGGGACACCCTTGCTGAGACACCGGGATGCTCCTCATGAGCTGTCAGAGCAGCCCAGTTGGGCTCTTGAACCTCACCCACAGAGAACATGAGATTCTTTGCTCATGGCTGAGCTGTGACTTTGTGCACTCCTTGGTCCATGAGCTATGATCTTCCTTTTGTCCCATCCATGGTCTTCCTTCCCTTCTGCTGCTGCAGGTGAGAAAGAAACATCTCCCAGCCCTGGCACGAAGCATCTGAATTCGCATCTAAGGTCAGAGGAGATGGGAAAAGGTTGCAGCTGAGCTGAAACCAATTGAAGTAAATCGGAGCATCCCCTTGGTGGAGGCATTTTTAATATCCTCAAGCCCTGGCGGGGGGGTTGGGCATCCACAATTTAGCAGGACCTGACCTATTTCATGTTTCTCCTGGTTGTGGATGCAGGTTTCAACCCTGCTGTCAACCTTCCCCATCCCTTTGAATGACTGTCCCCATCCAAATCCAGGTCGACATCCACACTGCACTCACAGCCATAGCTGCTGCCCCACGCCACAAGGACAACCCGAGACCAGGCTTGGTTGGAACCCCACCACCTGCCCCATTGTCTTGCAGAATCCTCCCAGGGAGGATTTTCCCTGTCCCAGCATCCAGGCTTCATCAAGGAAAATACCAGGCAAGCCGGCTCCTCCGGAGCAGACAAGTTTCCATCAGAAATGCAACGACAAGCATTAATCCTTAGGCTCCACAGAGTCAGGCTCTGCCAAGCAGGGACACAGGCTCAGGGCAGGGAGCCACTTTCTCAGCATGATCCTTGACCCATCCCCTTCCCCTGGCCCCACCATCCCTCTCCACCATCCCACAGTCTGTCTTCCCACCCCTCTGCCAGCCTCAGGGATGGAGGGCAGAGCTGACCCCACCTCGGATCAAGCTCTCCAAGGAGACAAGCCCCATCACACAACTGGGGTGATACCCAGTAGAGTTTCAACTTAAAAAATAAAAATAAGGATGTGAAGATGCTTTCCGGCTGGTTTGCAAGCACTGAAACCACATGCAAAACCCTGGGGAGTGCTTGGGGTGAACCCCACCAGGGTATCCCTGTTCCCCTGGATCCCAGCTCCTCCCATTCCTGTCCCTGTCCCCAGGCTTTCCAAGTCTCGGGGAAGGGTTGTGGATACCAGGCTCACCTGGGGAACTTAAAACTGGTGAGCAAGGAGCAGCTGATGGATCGGCCGAGCTGCTGCCAGCAATTTCATGCAGGGTAAATCCATTTATCACCCCAGCATGAGGAGGAGAGCCACTGGCAGCACAAGCCGCCAGCAGATGAGCACATCTGTCACTGGTGGGCAGGGGGGGACTCCAGGGCCTCCCCTGTACCAGAAAACCCCAGACAATATCCCGGTTCGCAGGGAGAGGCACTTGTCTGGGGACAGGGCTGCATCACAAACATCAGTTTGTGATGTCCCCTGAGCCTCCATTGTCCTCCCTACCTTGGGATATGACTGATGCTGACATTGGAGATGGAGATGTGAGTTCACATGAGCCAGTGTCACGGCCGATACACTCAAGAGCGGAGCAAACGAGTAGACTGGGGAGGGACAGGGGTGTCACACCACAGGTAGGACCCGCTGCTGGCTCGAGCGCTCCTGGGCTGTCCGTGGGCTCTGGGGCTGGTGTACCCAAAGGAGCAGCCAAGGCTTGAGCAAGGTATTTTGAGTCTTGTCTCTCCCGTGTGGGTCACAGGTACACTGCTGGTGGCAAGGTGCCGCACAGGACTCTCCACCCTGTAGTGTCTTCTCATCCTGGCAGTGGTTTCTCAGCCCCTTTTCTCCTGGAGCTCACTCAGACACCACTGGGAAAAAAAAAAAAAAAATAGCAATACACCGAGCTCTGGGATGCATCTCCTTGCCCCTTCACGTGTTCTCGTCTCCTTTTCCCTTGCTTTCCATTGCTGCAGTGGGCTCCTATTTCCATATCTCCCTGGATACCCTCCAAGGGCCAGGTTCAGAGCCAGATGGGCGCAGGACGAGCACTCTGGAGCCCCCATCCAGCAGCAGCTGAGCAAATTCCAGGCAGCATCTGAGCAAATCTCCCTCCAGCTCTATGTGTGTGTGCGTGTGTGTGTGCGCACAGTGCATGCGTGTAACATGCTTTGCTGGGGGCGTGCACGTGGGGCTGACATCCATCTCCGAGCGTGCGAAATGCCTTCTATTTGTATGCACGCGGGAAGGTGCTGCGTGTGCAAATCCATATGCAGACGCTCTTCGGGAGCCTGTGGGGCCCCTCGTGGGGCATTTTTTTGGGCGCCCCACACACCGGTGGGGTGCAGGGTGTTGCAGCATGCGCTCCTTTAAGAGGAAGCCGTGTTTCGCCAAGTTAGCACTTTGTAGCGTGTAACGTTAAGGCTGCAGTGGGAATTGCTCTCTGATATTGAACAGGTAAATAAAGCACAGCTTGGAAAAAGCCTTTAGAAATGGGCTGCGTGCGGGGCAGCCTTCCCTGGGGTGTCCTTAACCCGCAGCCCTCCTCTCCACCCTGAGACCACGGTGGGGGGCTGCCAGCCCCACAGCAGGGAGGCCTCAATGCTCTTAACCCTTTCCTCATTCCTCTGAATCCTGAAAGCATAAAGTGCCCCTACAAGGCTCACGGCCAGGGAGTGAAAGCCCAGGGAGGTCCAGCTCAACAGGGTGGTGATGACCAAGAATGGTCCTAGAGACCTGCACACCCTCAGACCTCCCCATGTGCCCCCTCATGGGGCTGCCTTCCTTTGGGAGCAGCTTCAGAGGGGGCAAATTCAGGGTTTCAGAGGCCAGAGGAATCTGCAGAGCGTGTCCAACACAACTCCATGTCCTGTGGCACCACCACCAAAGACAAGTGGCGAGAACCTCTTCCCGCAACCGAGGCACAGGGTAGGAATGAACCCCATTTCCCAGAGCAACCAGTAGCAGAAGGAGATCTTTTTTTGGGAATCGCTGCTGGGAAATGAACCCCCAACATCCTTCCCTCTCCTCAGTAGCAACCCCACGCATGTTATCCTCCAGCTGAGCCCTCCCCGCAGGGTCTTTAGCTCGTGCCCATCTCTGCTTAACTCAGGACTCACTAGTGAAAACCAGGAAGGAATTTTGTGGAATGACCGGATTTACATGGACTTAAGCCAGGAGAGACTGGACGGTGTCCCCTCAGTGCCTCCTTATGCCAGTGTCCCCACTCATATTCCTCCACCCCCAAAAAACCCACAGGCAGCTTCCCAAATAATGGAAAAGCAATGCGCTCATCCTCACACCCATCCCTTTCCAGTTTGACCCCCTCCCTTTCTCTACGATCCTACCTGGTTGTAAAACAGTTACGTCTCCACTGAAAGGGATTTGCGGCCGATAATACATCAGTTTTTTCACCTCCCTTCAGGGATCCATTTACGGCATTATTGCTGTAAGGTAGATGGCTGTTACCACACACCGGGCGGCCCTTACTTGTGGCATTTGGACAGATTAACGGTAGGTTTCCTTCAGAAATATTAAATGAAAAGATTGTTATTTTTAAAAGAGAAAAAAAGAGAAAGGGGAAAAAAGATTAAAACCTTCTGGAGCTTTTATAAACCTCCACCTGAAGAAGGAGTTGGGAAACAGAGTTTATTCCTTAAGAAAAATTTCCCGAAAACGTGGCGTTTGGATGGTCTTTAAAAACCCAAATCCCACTCACCCTTTCAAGGCATTATTTAGGTATGTTTGTTAAAAACTAACCAACTGGTTCCTTTTTAAAAAGTGTTTTCATTTATCAAAAACTTGGAAGGTGAGGCTTTGCATTTTCATTTTCTCATTGAAAACATGGAGAATTTCAAGAAATATGAACATGAAGGAGAGAAAACCCCACTTGCAGAAACCCCATAGATTTTCACGCCCTTATTACTGAATTTGTAAACTGTTTCACTTGTATAAACGGGGTGCAAAAAGTGATTGATCTGATCCGCTTTGGGTTTTGAGGGGCTGAAAGCAGTGGTTTCCCCTGTGAATGATTGCACCATGATTTTGCACGGAGGGTGGGAAACACATTGGATGGGTGCATGTGTGTGTGTGTATTCACCCTTGGGCAGCTGAGAGCTTATACAGGTCGGCGCAGGAGCAATGGTTGCCTTGGGGCATGGGACTTTTGTGAATTCACTCTGGTTTTTTCCGTCCTAAACCCATGGGAAATGATGCTCCCGTATGTCCAGAGGGAAGCAAGCACCTTCTACTCATGTGAGCGTACTGCTCTCCCTGCCAACATGCAGCTGCAAATGCAACCAGGTCAGCAGAATGGGCACAAACCCCACAGAGCTACCGGTGATGGGTGGGAGGTGGAGGCACATGGGAATGCGATGCTTCCACTTGCCCCAAAAGTTTGGGTGCCCACGAGAGAGCTTCCCACACCCTTCCTCATGCATAGAAACCCCGTCTGCGTTTGCAGATGCCATATGGACATGGGCAGCCCTCAGGAAGGCTGGTGTTTCCTGAATCCTTGGGATCGGAACGATTGTCATCTTCTCCTCAGATGGAAAGTCCAGGTGCCCAGTGGTCCCATCTTCTCCGTTTGGCACCCCATGCTGTTTACCAGCTGCTCTCTATCACCCCAGTTGCTGAGCTGGTTCTAACTGAGCAGCTTCACAGCAAGTGTCATCCCAGCCCCTTTGTTCCAGAGATGCAGGTTCAAACCATCTGGACCCCAAGGGAACCAAGCTGGTGATGGAAGAAAAACAATGCCACATCCTTAAAAAAAAAAAAGAACTTTTTTAGAGTAAAAAGGCATTTGCCGTCCCTAGGGTGACACACATCAAGGTGGGGTTACTGTAAGGGGCTGGAGCCGTTGGAGAGAGTTGGCTCCAGGCTTGGCCTCAGCAATACGTATCTTAGTGGAGTCAGACAAGGACTCCACAAGTACCGGGGCTGGTCAATACGCCTCACTGCGATCAATGGGCAAGCAGCAGTAATTACATTTCCAAGATCAAATGGGCATATAAATGTTTCATCTTGGTAAACGTGTTGTTGGGTGTGTTGGGTTGTTTTTTTTTCCTTCCTTTTGTTTCTCCTTTCTGCATGTGCTGCGGGCATCTGAGTGGAGCCCATCGACTCGAACCGGGCTGCTCTGCTAAGGAACAGGAAAGCCTTACCTTGACACCCAGGGACCCCCACCCCAGAATCCCACTGTTCTTCACATGCTGGGGGGCAAACAGCCAGGTGTTCTCACCCAGCCTGTCTGCAGCCCTGGCTTCAATGCAAATGTGGGCAAATGGGCAAGAGAAGGGTAAGATGTGGGCAAACAGGCAAGAGAAGGTCATGCCCACACTGATTTATCTTGCCAGGATCACAGCATCACTCTGGAGTGCCTGGGCTGGCTCTAACCTTTCATGACTGACTGTCTTCCTACCATCTCCCAGCCTCTCTGGAGGCTCTGGCAAAGGTGTCTATTTTTGCACCAGTCCAGGGGGATCTGCCTACACTGATACACATATGTGTGATGTGGACACAGCCCAAAGGACCTGATGCACCTCAACCACTGACCGTGACACCCACTCCTCCAGCTTCACCATGCCCCACAGGAGGCCCTTGACCTCCATCCTGCCCTGCAAACTCCCCTGCTAGAAGCTGGACCCCTAATTTACGGGCCAGCAGTACACAGGCATTTGCATCCCCATGTTGCTCAGCAGCTGGACATGTGCCCCAGCAGCTCTGATGGGAAACGTCATCCCCAGCTACCACCTCTCCCTTCCCCTGCCATCCAACATCAGGCTGTTTTGCACAGCAAAGCAGAAGAAACCCAAGCAGCCTCTGAGGACACAACATCTGGATCTGTTTCACCCTGCAGATGAGCCCCCAAAACATTTCCTTTCTGTCCTTCAACCCTTTTCTGACACCACCAACCTTGAGGCTGTGAAGGGCCAAACAGTAAAGAACCATAGGGGAAGGCGATGGTTTCTTCCAGCACCAAATAAGGACCTTTACACAACTCAGGGAATGGCTGACCCCATCCATTCTGCTCCCCATATCCCTCTTTTTCTTATCCCTGGTTTTCTGTACTTGCTCGTGTGCTCCAGCAAGATGCAGGCAGCTGGGAGGTGATTCCAGTGGGGTGAAAGAAGCAAAGCCCTTCCAGACCACATGAGACCTCTTTGGAGGAAGAAGGATAGAGAAGCTATGAATATCTCTTCTGGGTGTCCAAGGGGATCAGGAAATGTTTTCCCATGATTTTTCAATGGGGGAAAAAAAAAGGAGTCCTGTTTTGGCTGAATTTGAATCTAGAAAGGAGGCTGGAATTTGAGATGGTTTTAATATTTAGAAAGTCTAGTCTCATTCTCCTGTTGGACTGTCTTTGTCTTTGACAACATCACGGCACTAGAGCTTTAGTGCTCGGCAAAAGGGTAAATCTTCCTGTCAAGGAAATCAGTGCTGCCTGGGAGCAACCCTGCGCCTTTTTCTTCTCCATCTGCTCATGCACCAGGGCTGGGACTCTGGTGATGCTCTGTGGTGCCTCAGTGTCCCTGTGTGATGGGTTGGTCATTTCTGTCTCCCACCTGAAGGTCACATCTCTCTCCATTTTTACAAGCACACTGGGAGTTCCTGGAGCAGGGGCTGTGCCCATGCAGGGCTCACCCTAGAAGTCCTGCTTTATGACCACGGTAAGGGGTGTCCTGAATCTCTCTCTACCTGATTCTGTGATTGAGTGACCAAGGTGCTCCTCAGCAGGAAGGAAAAACGTCTGATGGACAGATGGTCCTGAGACACTATAGAGTGTACTCTCACCCAGTACCTATCTATCCCAGATTTGCTCCTATACCAGATTCAGGGACAAGTCCACCCCAAACTCCTCGTACTCCTTACTTGTACTCCACCCCTGCCGCACACTGGCCACGTCATGCTGTGTGTGACATCCCAGCATCCCAGCCCCATGTGGCTTCTGCAGGATCATCGTCCTTGAGACGTCCCCCAGAAGCTGCTGAGGAGTCAGTTCTCGAGCTGCTGACTTGGTGTGTTGGCTGTGCTCATGCACGGAGGCATTTAAGGGCCAGCTTCCCCACCTGGGCCCCAAGGCTGAAATCCAACACCAGGTTGACCTCTGGAAGGAGGTTGACTGTCCTGTCTCTGACAGGGAGGAGTTTTGCTGCGGATATCTGGGATGCTGGTCCCAGAGGTCCCATCTGTGACGTGATCAGACCAGGCTTTCAAACTTTTCCACCCATTTTTCAGACCCACTTGTGCCAAGGAAGAACAGAATGACCCTCACCCTGCACAAAACCCCTTGGGACTTGATGGAGTTTAACTAACACTGCCCTCAGTGCATCTGCTGAGAGCATGACCGTTTCCTTGTCCAAGGACTGGAACGAGAAGAAAGACCTGCAGGATGATAGGTTGTCATGATTTGACTCAAACAAGGACAGTAGGACCAGTAGAGATGGAGACATATTTTCCTCTTTTCTTTGGCCAAGGGGAGTTGACTCTTTCCTACACAAGGCTGAGAATGGTCCTCTCATTGCATGTAACAGACCCCAGAACATCTTGTCTGCATGTCCAGGAGCAACCTGCAGACTCCTTATGAGGCTGCTGTGCATGGAGGGAAAAGACCCTGCCATGCTAGTGGTGTGTTTTACCCAGTGGAGAGCTAAAGCAACGCTCCCACATGCTCCTCCATGGGACATGTTCCTGTAGCATCTCTAGTCTCAGGAGTGGGAGGAGGAGGAGAAAGGAGGATCCACCACTCACTGTGTTACTCCTGACCCCACGAGAGTTGGGGAATTCATGGGAGGATGCTTGTAGGGCAGAAGCTGACAAAACAAGCCAGGAGAAGCTGATTAGAGTGACCTGAGCAGCCCCACCAATCCTTTTCCAACTTCCCAGGAGATGAAACTCCTTGGTGCCTCAATCCCAAGGTAGAGACCAGTGGATCAGAGTCACCTCTTGACTTTCCTCCTGCTCCCTACACTCACTAGGCTCCACCCATTCTTAACACACAACATGCACCCGAGGACAGTGAAGGAGTTTTTGGCGGGTGCTATAGGGACACCCTGCTTTTCAGGTGCCCCAATGCACCAGGACAAGGTGCTTCCTGCAACTTGTGTACCACCAGCAGCTTGGACCTGTAAGCAAAACCATGCACTTCAGGTTGCTGGTGGCATTAAATCATCTAAAACACCCTGAACATCGTAACCGCTCCACTGCAGTTCCCCTTCACATACCTAGCTCTTCTGCTCTCTGTCCTGTGGATTTTCTTAAACAACAGGAACCTGCTATTTGCTTAATTCAGACATACTTATTGAACAGAGGTACGAATTATATTCCCTTCTCCTTCATGCAGGTTTTGCTGCCTTGGTTAGTGAATTCTCCTCTACGTGAAGGACTGAAAGTGGAGACTGACCAGCTCTCATCCCCACCATCCTGCCGCACGCCAGCACGAAGATATCTTCTTTTATAGAAAACTTTAAATGTCTTTGTCACAAAGACATGCCAACTTTTGGTTTCCTCTTGCAGGAAACATTTCCACTGCAAGTTCTATCTAGAGACCTGAAAAACTTTATCAAAAGCAGGCACTTGCCAAGGTAGCCTCCTTTTTTGTCAGCAAGAAGATTTGAATGGCAGTTTCTGAGCATCTCTGCTTAAAGGGAGCTTTTCAGAAGCACTTATTTCTCTCTCTGCCACATCAAGAAGCCCCCAGTGAAGTGGGGTGTTAAGAAGCGATGCGGTAAGAGACAAGCTCCACTGAGCTGACAAACCGACCAGTGCCGGGATTGCAGATGGTGCCGAGTCTTGGCAGCAACATCTCCCAGGTAGCTCCTAGACTGGCACAAAGCAGATCCCCAGCTCCCAGGCTGATGACCTAATTCCAAGGCCCCTCTTTGCTAAGGAGAGGTGGAGACAGGAGGAAGGAGGCAGGCTCTTTCCCAAGGCACCACAATCAGCATCATTATAATTCAAAGCATCGTGCCCAGCTCCTCTGTTCAAAATCTGGTTGTCATCATCACAAGTACTTCCAAAGACGAAGAATTTGAAGGACTTACCAAAACTAGGACCACCACAGCATCTCAGAGCGACAGACAGGATGCCTCTGCCCTGATCTGTCAAAACCAGAAGAAATAAATGGCCTCAAACCACAGGTGAACTGGAGCAGACAGGGAGCAACCAAGAAAGAATGAAACCCCAGCAGTTAGTTTGATAACTTCACCCTTTAAGTAGTCACTATAAAAGGTTCCCCATCCTCCAGGTTCTTTACCCACTTTCCTGCATTGAAATAATTAGTTTTCACTTCTAAATTATTTTTTTTTTCCAGAGCCCAGAAGGTCGGAGTTTAGCACCTCAAAAAATAAAAAATAAAAATAATACCGGTTAAAAAAAAAAAATCCTCTCTCTGCTTTGCTGGCAGAAAACAGCAGGGGGTGAGGGGTAAGGGAAAAAAATCAATTTGAGCTTGGGTCAGCGGTGTGTGCGAGAGAGACCTTTGGAGCAATGGAGATTAATTTAGTAGGAGAGAGAAGGCAAAGTGGAAAAGCAAGGAGGGGGGAGAGGAGAGAGCCCAGCCCCGCTCTAAGGGAGTCGGGGACAGGTTCAGGATGTGCTTGCTCTCTCTTTAATAAGATCCCAGCGTGGCCCAGTGAAATTAATCACTGCTTCGTTAGTACACAGATGCAAAAATGCCAAGTCAGTTGCTGCTCTAGAGGAAAAATGTGAGGAGCTGCTAGTCTGCTGCTGTGTCCCAAAGCCACTGTCCCCAGGGACGGGAGGTAAAGGTGCCTAAATACAGGTGCCTCCTGTTTGTCTCTGCTTGAAACCCTCTGGTCCCGCTGGAAACCCTTTCACAAATCTGATAAGGGGTCAAGGGGGCTTATTATCTCCAGCTGAAGGCTAGAGAAAGGGTCCAGCAGCACCAGCAAAGGTGCAGATCCTTGAGGACCTCACTAGAAACAAGCTAAACCTGAGGCAGAGCTGGGGTAGCAGCTCCGATGGATGACAGGGATCCTAGCTGGCTACGGAGTTGCTGGAAGCGCCTTAGTGGCAGGAGGGATGGGTCCCCTCGCTCGTCTCTGCCTGTCAAAAGCATCATCCCTGGATTATGCATTGCTATAACTGGAGGAGGATAATAAGCACCTAATCCAACATCTGCTCAAGCCTTGGAGCATCTCGGTGGAAGATGAGCTCCTCTGCAAATCTGTCCTGCTCACCTCTGCTATCACAGTGTTGGTTTCTGTGACGTGGACACGTCCAGAGCTGCTTAAGAGCTTATGGAGCCCAGCTGGCTCATTAGAGGCACCTTCCAAGGCTTGGGATGGGAAATACAAATGGTTGAAGGGGTGGGGCGTGTAGAGGGGGAACAAAGTGGGTCAAGAAAAATGCGAAAATTAATTTATGCCACAATCTCACACCGCAGTGGGATGCAGAATGCCCAGCTTACTGGTAATTAGTCGCTCATGGATTGATTGATTTTATCTGTAACAACCACTGTAAAATATTCTGGGGTGAATTCTGACCATATTGACCCCGGTGAACTCAGTCATCAAAGACAGTATTGACAATGATGAGTATTGCTGTGGACAGCATCCGGGACTAACTGGGACGACGGCAGTGTTGGAGGGTGGCGGAGGGGAAAGAGCAAGCTTTGCTTTTCCTAAAGATGCTCCAAAACTGCCAGAAGCACAAGAAGCGAGCCCGAGTGGGAAATATGATGTCATGGAGAGGAAGCAAAGGTGAACTCGGGGCATCCTCCCACCATTTGGCAGGTGCTCAGAGACTAACTGATCCTAGGAGAGGGACGGAGGAGCAACCTCGCTCACCAGGGCAGGTTAGCAGGGATTTGGGGAGACTTTGCCTTCCTCTCCAGCCCAGGAGATGATAGTCCAGCCAAGAACCTCTTGGCCACTGTGAGGACCACAGCAGCAGCACAAGCCACCACACAGCATGTCCTGCCTTTTTCCCAGGATAGACAGTCACTGAGAGCTGCAGAGCTTCAGGTTTTGGTTTTCACGAAGCCAGGGGCTTCTGCACAGAGTGAAATACACATGGTCCTGCAGGTGAAATGTTCCCTGTGGGTCTGAGAGTTTGGAAGGAAAGCCGAAGCAGTCACTTGAAATATCTAAATCCCTGGGGCTAGCTAAACCAGCAACTGGAAAAACCCTGCCAGTCTTCAGGGCTCTTCAAATCATCTCTCTTTTGCCATTAACCAACAGTCAAGATTTCATAGAATCATAGAATCCTAGGGTTGGAAGGGACCTTAGTAGATCATCTAGTCCAACCCCCCTGCCAGAGCAGGGCCACCTTAGAGCAGGTTACACAGGAAATATATTATTTACCCCAGATCATTGTGTTCTACCAAACAGAGAGGGCAAAAGTGCTTGAAGAGGAAGAAAATTCCCAGCAAGGAGAAACTGCTGTCACAGCACCCTTTAGTCTTAGCTCTGTGTTGCTTCTCACAGGGAGAGATAAAGATATGCCCGACCTGGTGTTGTGCTGATGACCTTTACGCTTGGTGCCCCAGCTTGAGACCGAAGGTGGGGCTGATTCCACCAGGCTCTCAGTGACAGTCAGATCTCACCCAGCTGGAGAAGAAAATATTGCTAACAAAGCTTATGTCCGGCAGGATTAATGGCTCACCAAATGACCCCAGGCTTTCAGCAGCCTTGCTGTGTCAATCACGTTTGCAGAAATGAATAAAGACTTTCTTATTGGTATTTAAAAGGCTTTTAGAAAAAAAAAATAATAAACCAACCCAAAAACCAGCAATTGCCCCAAACCTTTTAATTGAGCCTGCAAAGTATTGAAGTGCTTGGGTGGTCAGCAATTGCTTATAAATTGCTTCAGGAGCCATGGGGACCTCCCCATGTGGGCCAGTGTCATCGAGCGGTTCTGCCTCATGACACTCCCCCCGATGTCCAGGCATGTACCTTGTCATCGGAGGATGCTGGTCCTGTCAAGGGTGCTTTGAGACCAGGATCCAGCCCAAAAGGTAGAGTGAAGGTGCAAGGTCATGAGCCGAGCAAGCAGGATCCCTCATAATATGGTCACAGTTGGCGTGCCTCAGTTTCCCCATCACTGAAGTAGATAAAAGGAATAATGAGGTGGACAGTAAAGGTGGGTCAGCTTAGGTATTAATATTTGAAAAAAAGAAAAGTGCTCTCTTAAGTATCTCTTGCTCACATGCATGCACATATATATATATATATATATGTATATGCATTTCCCTCTCATATTTGAGCGCAGCATGAAAGCAGCCAAGAAGGAGCTCACTTTGCAGTGAAGGACTTTGTTCACGGCTTCACTTAGTGAGAACACCAAGATGTATTAAAATCTAAAGGGGAAAATCATCTTTAAGGAAAAAAAAAATATAAAAGAAAGAAAGAAAAAGATCCAACTCGATTTGACTTTCATGAGACACCAGTTACATTTTTTTTTTTTTAAGCTTCCACACAAAATGGCAAATCGTCTAAAATTAGATCTAGGGAATTATTTTATCTGCATGGGGAAAAAGGCTGTTTGATACCGCGACAGTGTAATAGGGGACTTCTCGGCTTCCCAAACACGCTAGGAAGATGCTTTTGATTTTTTCCCTTTTCTCCTCCTCTTGTCTTGGCAAGCGCTCGACGTGTTATTTAAAGAAAAATTAAGAGGTGCTCTCAAGTCTGGCTAAGCACAAAGTATAGATTTTGTTTTAAAATAAAAGGTTGGACTGGGTTGTTGGTTTTTTTGTTATGTGCTTTAACACAGCAGAAGAGCACTATAAAAGCAATCCCATCACTGATGCTCTTCCCAGTGCTGATGCTCCCCGTCCACCTCTCCCAGCAGCTTTTCTACACCACGAGGTGCAGCCAAGGGCAATATGCCAGGCTCTGCCCAAAACATATTGCAATCAGTGAATCCTTGGGTACACAAAGACCAGGGCAGAGAAGGAAAAGACCATAAAGTGAAGAGGATCCTACATCTGTTTGAGCTGCAAAGTCCCAAGGAAGGGGGAGGGAAAGATCTGCCCTGCAGATGTTGAAGACTGTGATGTTTTGTGGCATGTCTAGATTTGGGTTGAAGCATCTGGTGAAGGGGCTGGAGAATTAGTCTTATGAGGAGAGGCTGAGGGACCTGGTGTTGTTCAGCCTGGAGAAGAGGAGGCTGAGGGGAGACCTCAACCCCCTCTACAACTCCCTGAAAGGAGGGTGTAGAGAGTTGGGGCTGACCTCTTCTCCCTGGGGACAAGGGNCGCAATATGGTGTAGTGATGGTTTTTGTCAGAGTTAGGTTGATGGTTGGACTGGATGATCTGAAAGGTCCCTTCCAACCTAGGCGATTCCATGATTCTATGATTCTATCTGCACCTCTCCAAGGTCTCCCCAGGCTTGAGGAAATGCCAAAGTGGTGTGCCCGGGGTGGTGGGTAAGTGTCGGCACCCATGGGTCACATCACAGTGGGAAAATTTGTTGGCAGGCTCCTGGTTGGGCTTTTCATCTTTGTCCAAGCACCTGAGAGCGTCTCACATGCGCGCTGGGTTGCAAAGGGGGAAAGAGGTCACTGCACGGGGCTGAGAACGTGGGACAGCTTTGCCAACGGGGCGGGAAAGCGTCACCACAGCTCTGCCATAGATAACTCCACGTCACCACAGATCCACTGCACGTTGCTCTGCAGGAGACAAATCCCCTGCCAGCCCTCTGTGATCACATACAGGACAGCTTGTGAGTGTAGGACTCGGGTTTTGTGCAACGTCAGGCACAGCTGGGCTCTGATTTTAGCAGGGGACTTGCACGAGGCAAGAAATAATGCTGACAGGGTCATAGATTTTGAAGCCGGAAAGATATACCGACCTTCTGCACAGCACCGGCTGGGCAAGGATGGCACATAGTGACCAGAAATACCCATCTACTCGGCTCCCTCATGCTTCCAGAGAGCTTCTTACACAAATAAAGATGGGTAAAACAACAGAGTGAAAAATGGCAATCCTTTAGTTTTGCATGACTGACACTGGGTGGACCAATACTTTGGGGAGTCTTCTTTTTTAAAGACAGTTTTTAACCCAGCCTTTTAAACACAGCTCTGAGAGCAGGGGAGTTAGAGAAAAAAGTAGAGGTTTCTTTTTTTTTTTTCCTTTTTTTTTGCTTTTTTTTTTTCCTTTTTTTTTTTTTTTCATTCAGATCTGCCAGGGGAATTAAGATGCACAAGATATGCTTGCCCATGATGCTGGATCTAAGCTCCTTACCTGTCAGCATTTCTAAGTTAAAACCTGATCCACGTCTGTCTATAGCCCCCGGAACTGCCCTGCAAGCGGCCACAGCTTTATTACATGTGACGGATCGGAGTGTGTGGACCTGGTAAAGTCACAGCAGAGAGGGAGGAAAGACCGTCGTCCAGAACGGAGGTCAGATGTTCAGGCTGCAGCTGTGACCATCCACCTGCATCATTGTCACCTCCTGGAAAAGTCCACCTCTGTGTTCACCTTGACAAACTCCACCGCAACTGTCCTGTAACACCAGCAAGAACAAACTGGGTTCACCACTGGCCCATCTCTGTGGCGCTTACTCTTGCTCGCTGTCAGGGACACAGAAGGGATAGATAGAAACACCTTCCGCAAGTCCCAGGTGTGGTGTGCCCACCTCAAACACTGCTTTGCAACCTTCAGCTGGGCTTAGGCGTTGGGATAAGACGGGGTTGGGGTCTATATCACCAGTTCAGCATTTCAGTTGGCAGCTAAGGCCATGGTATTGGGCTGGTGCCACCGACCAGCGTCCTGGGAATAGTGTGCTTAGCTCCAGAATTGCCCTGAACCCATAGACCAAGAGCATGAAGATGATGTGGCTTTTTTTTTCAGTGCCTTGGCAGGGCATCTGGAGTCTGAACTTGAAAAAAAAGCTGTTTTGTTTGGTCTCCACCTTCCTGAGCTAAGGCTAAGCTTCAGAGCTGGTGGATGGACAAGCCCCACACAGCCTCTGAGTAAATGGGTTTTCTCTTGAGGGAGTTGGAGAGTGCATTTCCTTTGGCTGCGGTGATCATGAAGTAGTGAAGTTCAAGATCTTGAGGTAAAGGAACAAGACAAAAAGCAGGATCACAGCCCTCGACATCTTGAGACAAGACCTAGTCTGCTTGGAAGAATCCCATGGAGCACAACCTTGGAAAGAAGAGGGGTGCATGACAACTGGTTGCTTTACAAGAATTGTCTCCTCCAAGCACAAAAGCAGTCCATCCCAAAGTGCAGACAAACAAAAGTCAAGCTGGAAGCGTGGCACAGGCAGTGCAAAAAAAATTATAGCAAGCCTGGAGTCAACCTGTTTATTGAAAACCATCTCCAGCAAAATCCATTCCCAACCCATCTGCCAGAGGTGGAAAGTTCTGCTCAGAAAGTCCTCCCTCCACATCTTCTTGCTTTCCATTCCTCATCCTGCCCTCATGCTCCAAGCCTTGTCCTAGAAGTCAACACAACACAAACTCAGTGCAGACATTGGGCAGCAGGCATCTGTAACCAACATCCCCAAGAAAAATTCCCTGGTGGGGACCTGGAATTGGGAAGCCCCATGCAGAGGTACATGACAACAAAGGTGACCAGCTAATAGAGCCATTCTCCTGGAGACCTCTGTTAGGTACCAGTGAAGCCGCTTACTGGCCAAGCCAAGGAAGCATGCTCTGCAGCTGTCGTGTCATATTAATGGGCAGGATCATTTAAGCTTGGATAAAACCCACAACTTAATTTTTTTTTTCTTTTTTGGTGGTGGTGCTTGTTGCGGCTGCCTGTTCCAGATGATGAATGGTTCTGTTTCAGGCCGATCCGCTTGTTTGAGCACCGTGGTGGTTTCAAGACTTCATGCAAAAGAGGAGCCCTGGCCATTTTTCACTCAGAGAGATGAGCGACACAGGAATAAATTTTCCTGCTTAAAATTTGCTGGGTCCAGGGTTTCTTGGTGAGGCAGCTTTGACAGCCTGTCACTTTGCTAGATGTTTGGTGTTTCGAGTATTCTGGGCCCTTTTATTGCTTTTTAAAAGATTTAAAGGAAACAAAACCCTGGTGCATTATGACATTTAGCAGGGTCGATATGTGTATCTGACTCTATCCAGGCACCACACCGAAACACACTGGGTCCTGATCCCACCCTTGCTCAGGCCAGCATAAATCAAGAGTGGATCAGTGGCAGGTGCAGGAATCCCAGAGCTATAAAGCAAAAGGAGGTGAGATCAGAGTAGCACCAAATACACAACTCACCTCTGCTTCATAGACAAGACAAGTTTTAATATTCTGCACTTTTCCATGACAGTGGGAGGAAGAGATTTTCCCAGGCCTGATAAAGAATAGCAACGCACAAGCGATACACATCCAGTACATGGAGTTGGACTCTGATATATCATGCGCGTGATTGAGCTGGATGCATTTGATTCAGTGACCTCCGAGGATCCTCATAATATGAGCAAAAGGCCAAGATACAACTGAGATCTCCCTCAAGGAAACATTTTCATTTTGAGTCTGTCAATTCGGAGTCCTTCTTGTCTGACTTCACTTTGCCTAGCACTTGCATCCTTGGTTGCACTGTGGTTCAGCTTCATGGGAAGAGCAGAATTCCCACCCCATTCCAGCATGTGGTCAGGACATGCTGGGCAGTGGGAGTGATTCATCCAGCCTCCCTCAGGCTGAGCAGTTATCTTCTTAGACAAGTTGTCTGCTTGGGATATTAGGCACTCTACAGAAGGAAGACACCTTCTTTTCCATCTCTAAGACTAACATCCTGAAGCTAACATGACACACCACAGTGCCATACATTTTCCATGACTTGGCCCTCTGTAATGCCCACTGCAGCATGTAGAAGATTGGACCACTCTGTGGAGATCCAATAATGGAGGAGGAATGGTATGAACCATTCTTTCAAGGTATATACTACTCTCTGTTAAACTGTCTTAGACACATAACTTCACCACTACAAGCAGAGCTTTTGTTAGAGAGGTTGTACTGTCTTCCAGACATCTGCAATTCCTAGTTGGATTGTGGCCCTGACTTACCGTGCTCTGCTAAGTTTTCCACCAGGCAGTGAGTGGCAGCTGTGGACAGCAGCTGGACAGATGTGGAGAGGGTCGCTCCCATCAGAACCCACCTGAGATTGACCTGCTGGGGTGGTCTGGGATGATAACTCATAGGGTGTTGGGCAGCCAGGAACAACTCGGGTAGATAGACATCTGAAGCGTGAGTCAGAGCAGGGCAAGGAGTACACAACAACCCCCACATGCAGAATCGAGGTGAAAAAAGGGTAGAGGATGCTCTCCAAGAGATGAGGTGGCCGATGTTGACCCTTCAAACCAGATGTCAGGTTGCTTATCTGGCTGAAAGCACATATCTCAGAGAGCTGAGAGATGGGGGAGCGCCAGCAGCAGGTCACAAGCAGAAGATAACTGCATCTCCCCAGAGTCATCACCACTCTCCACGGCTGGATGACGCTGGGCTGGGAGCAGGGCCAATCCCCAGGATGAGCAGTATTGCTACTGCCGGCACAGCTCGGGGGGGAGAGATTAAGTCAAGCGCTAAGCTAAGACCTGGAAAGTGGAGAGGAGACACACTCAACTGCAGGTCGGCCCTCTAGAGAGCTATTTGGGGTGAAAGCCAGTGCTTAGGGAAGGGTGGAAACCATCAGATATAGGAACGGAGACAGGCTAGCACTGCCTCAGCAGGGATTATCCCAGGGAGGGAGAGAAAAGAGAACGGAGGATCAATTCCTTCAGTGCAGAGGCCAGGTTGGCCCTGAAGATGGGCACTGGGGGAACGTGGCTTATAAATGCTGCATGGAGTCCTGCAGGGACAGAGATTGGTGTCACTTTAAAAAGTAAACATAGGCAGCCTAATGAACGAGTTATATCCCAGACGCTCCATTCCAGGAGAGGTATTTAACAGGCACTATTGGATTCTGCAGTATCTCTCTATCTGTAACCAGTGCATTATGACCATTAATGGATTTTTGAGGCTGGATTGATTTTTCATTAATTTGGTAAAAATCTTTTCCCTCTCCCATATAATTCTGTCTTAAAATGCTCCCCCTGACAGACCGATAAGTCACTCACCTCATAATGCAAGTCTGGCTCATAAATCTCAGTGGTCTGGTGAGGTGGGGTGTGGGGGAGCAGACTGGGCTGGGGGAAGGAGGGGGAACCTCCGTGGGTCTGGATGGAGCTGCCAGACAGCTTTCATCACATGTGGAATCAGAAAGGTCCATTGGTAACAAAGTGAAGGATAAGGATGGGGACATGTGGACATATAGTTTTATGGGGGCTGATGGTCATCCAAGCGTGGGCTCCAGAGCCCGCCTCGTGTCCCCAAGCCTTGATCTTGTATGTCCTTATGTAGGACAGTTCTGTGACACACTGGGACCCACTCAGGGACCCCATGTGCTTATGTCAGCTGATGAATGTGATCCACGTTGTCCCAAAGCATTGCACTCTGTGGAAGGTGCTGTACGAGGGTGAAAGCTCATGGCACTATGTTGTGTTTAGCCCAGGACATCCTGGTTAAAGGCTATGCATGGCTGAGGATGAAGGATTCATGATTTTTCCCAGTATGGTTTCAAATGCTTTGCAGAGAGGCAGACCTCATCCAAGGTTCATTCCTTCCAAAAGTTGTATCCTATCCCCAGGGAAGTCAGACAAGAAGAGAAACAGCAGCAGACCAGGACCTGTTTCCCTGAGGGTGTCTGGGACACCCTAGGACTCTGGAAGAGCCTGGATCCAGCCTGTGACAGATTCCAGGGTGCCCCAAACTGAAGGCAGGATCTATATCCTGGTACGCCCAGGAACTGGCCTTCTTTAGAAAATTAATCACATTCTGCCTTTAGTGACACGTGAACCACTTGGCTGTTGGGTTAGAGGACCAAAGTCTTGCAGAACAAACGCTCTTGAGGGATCTTCACCCAACTAAGCAAAGATCTCCCCTCTGCACCATCAGGGAGGGAGACAGGGCAGAGATTAGCCTGCTTATGAATTAGTCATCAAGGTGTCTCTGCTTGTATGGAAACAGTCATGATGAGAAGGAGTAAAGTAAGGGCAGAGCTCCTTTGCTGTGCAGAGTGAGGGAATTTTTGCAGCTAATTTGAGGATGGGAGCCCTAGCCCTGCTTCTGCTCAGGGACATCACCCACATCAATGTTACACGGGCTCACGCATGGATTCTCCTCCCCAAAATGCACATTCCCAACAGCATCATGCTCTGGGCAAGGAGGGACCTGCCATGGGAGGCTTGTTCGTGGCCATAGCGAGAAGCCAGAACATCTTAGAAGGAAGCGAAACAGCTGTTGTGCTCTTCTGAAACTGCTGCCCCCTGCACGATCCGCCACAAATTACCATGACTGCAGGAAGGTGTGAGAGCCCCACTTTAACTCCCGCTATTGGATTTCGCTGCAGCTCTTGCTCCTGCTATGTAACCAGTGCATTATCACCATTAATGGATTTTTGAGACCAGATTGATTTTTCATTAATTTGCGCCCCCCCCCCAAAAAAAAAAAAAGGAAATATTTCTTTCACCCCCATGCATTCATAATTCTGTCTTTAAATGCACCCCTGGCCAGCAAGGCAAGTCAGTGCTTCCCAATGCCATTGGGAAGGAAGAGGTGGAAAACTCAGATTCAGATATCTCCCCTTGCCTCTTCCAGGTAGGAAATCCTGCACCGCCCCAGCTCAGCAATGCTCTGATGAGAAGCTACAGCTTCACTTGCAGCAGTGTTGTGTTTTTTCCCTGCCTCATCCACAATATGGGTGCACGGGCAGATGCCCAGACACCTTTACACTGGCCCACGTGCACCCTGCCAGTACTCACTCATGTGCACACACTCATTTCCAGTCCTCTCACCTGTTTTGCACAACCCATGCATCTCCAAAAGGCTTGTGCAGAGATCCTGCACCCCTCGTGCTTTCACAAGCTAAATGCACCCCAAACGCGAAGTCTCTCCCAGTGAGGTGGGGTGCATTTATGGCAGACTGGTCTGTAGGAGAACTGCCCTCAATCATAAGGAGAGAAAGGGTAGAAGCGAAGGAGTAGGAACGATGGCGTTCTTAGTTGTCTATGTATTTCCTTTCCCCGGCTCCATTTTCTGATCCAGAGAGGGTCAAGATGTATTCTCTATACATCCAATAAAACATCTGCCAGCTTCAGGAGGGTGTTCCAGGTAACCTGAGGCAACTCAGGCAACTCAGATGACACTTGACGCCCCTTTTTTCTAAACTGAGTCCATAACACCAAAATGCTGATCAGAAAAGGAGAGCAAGGTGCTCTGTTGGGGGGAAAGGCAGAGAGAGGAACTGAGTTCACCTCTCTCAGGTCACATCCAGCACCAACATTGCCTTTGTGTCCTACAGACTCAGGGGATGCTAGTCAAGTCCCACCATCCAATGTCCAAGGCAAGGGACAGAAGAGGAGCTCACTTGGTCACCCAGGGCAGAGGATTTTCTACATCATCTATGCTAACAAAAACATCCTTGGAACAAAGGCCATTATTAGCACCGATATTCCCTTAATCCTGGATCAGAGTTTGTTAGACCCAGAGTGTCAGTGATTTTTAGTCACTTCCAGCCAGGCAAGGCCAGGGATCCCACTGCAAGTGAGTTGAATTTTCCAAAAGGCTGCAAACTGTGTGATTCAGGTGCCACTTCTGAGGATGTTTTCCTGACTGGGAGACATTGTTGGAGGACACCATAAAGCAGAAATAAGGCCAGGTCATAAAAAAGCCAGGAAGTCAAATCCAAGATTCAGTTTTTCTCCCTTGAAGAATCGTAAATGAACATAATTGTTTATTCAGATGGCCCATCTGAAGTAGGTGTGCAATGTTTCCCAAGAAAAGCTTCTGCTTGCCTCTTGATTATCTTCCAATTGTTTATTAAAAACCATACTTAATGAAGACTAACAAGCAAATAATCAATACCCATGCGAGTCACCTAGGAATAGATAAGCCTCAATAAGCCCTTGGGGATCAGTGTATTTACTAAGCAAACAATTACAAGGGTAATGACTATCCGTGCAATTTAAAATTAATAAGATGTGATTGCATCCTGATGAAATGCGAACTGATTAGCAGAATCACGAGTTGAAGTGGGAAGGCATTTTGGAAACATGTTTTAACCTGCGGTAGGGAGGATACCCATGAAGGCCCAGCACTCAAGGTCTTCATTAAGCTGACAATTAAAAGCCAACTTAAAATTTTCAGGCTTTTTTTTTTTTTTTTAAATTATAGAATCCAAAGGCAGGCTGGAAGGGGCCACTGGCAACCTCCTGTCCAGACCTCTACTTAAAGCTTATCAACATTGAAGGTAGATTCGATTTCAAAGTTAGAGCAGGATGCCCAGGGCCTTCTCCAGCTGAGGTCTGGATACCTCCAAGGGTAGAGATCCCACATGTTCTCTGAGTCCCTAGACTAACATCATGTATCACCCTTACAAATAAATATTTATTCTAGTGCCAAGTTAAAATTTCTTCTACTGTAACGGCCACTGTTCCCTCTCTTCCTGTCACTGTGCAGAAGAACTGGAATCTGTCTTCTTTGTAACCTCTCTGGATGATTTATATTCATTTCTTTATGTTACTTACAGCATTCAGTCCAAATTATTCTTTTCCCTTCCTCATGTTTGTCCCTGGCACATTTATAGAATTTAGCCATAACTTCTCTCAAACCACCCTTTACTAACTAACCAAGCCAAAATCTTCTTTTCTCCTAAAAGTTGTGTGGTTCATTTCCCTCTTCCTTCTCTCGCAGTTCAGTATCAGCTCTGCCATAGTGTTCTCTAGCAAAAGCACTCTTTCTTGACTAATTCTAAGAAAAATCCCTGCCATGGTATATCTTACAGTCACATTCACCTTTTTTCATGGTCATATCTATGATCTCGTAGCATCAATTCAGTGACTAAGTTCAGCTTTCCCTTTTTCTTTTTTATTTCCAGATTATAACAGAGAATCTTGTTGTAAGCCCATATATGCATCATTTTGTGCTTTGCATAAACACATTTCATCCCATTTCTCCTTTTCCAATCTCTCAAGGTCATGCAGCACTTTCCTGGACATGGGTTTTGCCTCCTAAACTCATATCATCAGCAGATTTCATCGGCGGTCTCCTCCTCTTTGAAATGAGGTCATGCATGAAATTATGAAATAAAAGCAGTTCCAAAGAAATCTTTAAGTAACTCCACTAGTTCACTTCCCTTCAACCTGATATTTCCCCTCTCAGCCACTGTTCTCTCACTGTCTGCAAGTTCTTTACCCATCTCACAGTTCTCATACAGATCCTATCTTCTCCAGCTTCATATCTAATTACCCATGAGGTGCCACATCACATGCCTTGTTAAATCCAGATAGAGGAGACCTACTGCATTCTGCTTTTCCTGGAAAATCTGTTATCCAAGGAAGACCTCAAGCGAGAAAGATGCTACCTATCTCTAATAAATGTATAGAGAGAAAGATGCTACCTATCTCTAATAAATGTATTTCCTTTCATTTATGGTTTGCTCCAAGTCTTCAATAAGTGGTTCCTTGCATGCCCCTGAGACCAGGCTAACAGCCCTGTAATTGCCCAATTTAGCGTATTCTTAAGCCAGCAAATACATCTGCCAGTCTCCAATCAAAAGGTTCCACTCAGGCTCATAATCCTGCTACTCAGCTTGTGCTATTTCCTATTTTCAGCTCTTCCAGGATTCTGGCTGGAGCGTAGTCGATATCGATATGCTTTAGGTGTAGAGGTGGAGTTTCATGTGGTATACCTTGGGTGGGTTTCTGGGAGTGGTGTCTCTCCTGGACTTAATGGAAGCCATGACCTCAACTCCCCAACGTATCTCTGTCATTCCTTAGGCTGCCTGGAAGAGGAACTCTGGGTCCTGGGCTGGAAATTACTGAAAAAAAATGATGGATCTGTGTACATAGAAAGGAATAGGACATCTGCATGGATTGTTGGCACATCAGAGAAAAGGTCTGGACACCTTGTGGAGGAGACAGTCTTGGGACCTGCAGGCAGCCCCATCTGGAGAAGACCAGCTCCTTTTCGGTAGGTCTGCTATAATTGGTTAAGACAGTTGATGTCACTGTCTTTGAGCATTTCTGCCTGCTCTGCCAGCTCTTCCGTTGCTATTCATCTTCAGTGCCACCTGCCTGCACTGAAGGGAGGTGGATGGGTTGCAGACAAGTCCTTCTTGTGTGGGCTTCCTGCTGCATTTATCCGTGCTCCTTTGCTGGCGTGGCTTTGCATGATTTGCTTCCATAGGGTGATACCTGTTGCTGTCACATGTCAAAGATGGATAATGATGAGGGGCAGAAAATACAAACCCCAAACAAGCTGGGCTTCCCTGCAGCACATCCCCCAAGTAAGAGGCCATCAAAGGAGACATCAGTGATGTGTTTGTGTCACCTCAATATGGCAGAGCACCTTCATGTCTCCCTTTCCTCCTCTCCGACAGCTCATTAAAGCTGAAAGCATTGAAGAGTGATCAGCCATGGAGTCAGTAAGCTCTCAGTCAGTCCTCTGAGTCTGGCTTTGATCAGTAGAAACCAAAGGTCTGACTGTGTGAAGGATGTTTTCCAGTTGAGGTTCTGGTTACCTGGAAACATAGCCTGTAATCCCTGGAAAACCGGGCTGGGATGGGCACTGTAGGGTCACACAGTCATTCCTTCTCCTTAGGGTAGGAGAAGCAAGACCCATATTGCTCTTGTGTCATGTTTCGCCTGACCTGATCTTGAACTCTTTCAGTCTTTGAGATACCCCTCCTCCCCGGACATCGCTTCACTATTTCCAGTTAGGGAGCTTTGCCTCATGTCTACCCCAAATCTTTTTTTGCTGTATTGTATTCTAAACCTGCCCACCAGGGACACAAAGAGAGACACTATTCCCTCCCTCTTGTTGCTTTGTTTATTTGATTCGAAGGCAGAGTTTCTCTTAGCAAGAAACAGCTCTAATTCTTTCAGTCTTTTCCTACAGTTCCTGCCTTGTAGCTCCCTGGTCATCCTGGCTGCTTGTCTCTGGACTCACCACCTTGGCCCCAAACTGGACACCCACCAGCATTCTCAGCAGCTGGGCATTTCCTACAGGTGTACCCACACTGTCAGAAAGAAGTCAGTTGATAATGGAGAAAGGGAGGGTAGTACTGGTGTGAGGGAGGTGACCTCATATGTGGAAATGTTCATCTAAAGCAGAAACACTTCTGCTCTCTGTACTTTTCTTAAGCCAGGCATAAATGTGCAGTTTCAACTTCCATTCATCAAACTTCATCTAATCAACAGCATATCCTAATTAGCTACTTTCCTTGGCATATGATAAGGATATGTTGGGTCTTGGACTCCCCAAAAGTGAGGTTGCAGAGTTCGTTTCCTTCTACCCTGCATCTGCTGTCCACAGATAGATTAGAAAGCAGTTGTATGAAAAAACAGGGAAAACAAAACCCCACTTGGGTGAGAAGGGAGGAGGTATCTGCATCACTTGCAGATTTCCCTGCAGGCAAGTGATCTGACAGCCAGGAAACCCACCCCATCGCTAGGAGGTGAAGTCACTGGAATACAAGCATGGAAGAGAAGGCCAAGAGCTAGTCATTTGGAAACTGCGCATTTCTTGAACAAAAACACAACTCGTATTTGGGAAACCAGCTGTGACCTGAGTCATCTCCTTATTCCATTTGTGGAGTAACACTAAGTGATGCAAATGCTAGTCCATAAGAAATGGAAATCAATAAATATGTCAGGTCTTATCTAGCAGAGGGATGAGATAAATGCCTTCCAAAACCACCCTGCGTCCTCCTTTACACCTGCCCATTTCAGCTAAGTTCTTGGGTAAACAGCATTAGCATTGTGAATGACGAGAACTCTGCTGGATGAAAAGTCCAGAGTCATCCTGACTCCAAAGCCAAATCTTTGGACACCTACCAGATTCACCCCCTGAGTCTCACTAGGTTGGATTTATTGGAATATGAGGACAAGGACTGTGTTCAGACCACCTTCCCAGCTGCCTCAACTAGACATTGGTTGGAAAGCATAAAAAGAGTTGTTAATTCTCAGCAATTAACTCTCAGAGCTGGTAATTCTAATTTTCTCTCCCTGCTGTTCTTAAATTCTTAGCTATTCAGCCCTGTGAGACAGTGGCATACAGCCCTGATAGTCTGACCAGCATTACTATGACTTTCCAAGTCTTCTTTTCCAACAGTTTAGAGTAAAATCCCAACAGTCAGATGGAAAATAAATATGAAGACTATCTTTATGCCAACCTGGTATCAGCAAAATGGTTCTTATCCCTGGTTCAGTCATTAATAGTCAACTGCAACTCTGGGGTAGAAAAAAAAAATCATAAAACTAAACTGCTATCCAGTGAATATGCATTTCCTCTCTTCAGAAACCTCTGGAAGCTCTGCTTCTTTGCATCCAATTGTGGGATCATAACTCATGGCTCTCCTGGCAGCTGGTGCTGTAGCTCACCATTCCTTTTATGGCTGCAAGCGTTAACATTTCTGCAGAACATCATGGTAATTTTCTGAAAAGAATGATCATTTTTTTAGTGACTCGCAACAATTAATTATCTGCCTCTTAACAATTTGCTGGGATGAATAATCACCAGGGAGAGGCCATTAGGCTTTTAGGGAAGCTGATAGTGTAATGGCTAAAATGGCAAGAAGTGAACGAAGTATATTCTGAAGTTGTGGTGAGGATCTTCCTTGCATGACACTGCTCTGATAGCGACTGATTCAGGTCGTTATATGCCTTGAAAACCACACATACCACATGCAGATAGATGAACAGTCAGGAGATGCGTATGTAGGTGTCATCCAGGACCTAGAGAGATCCAAGCCCATGCTCCCCACTGGTGGGAGGTCAACTCCACACGATGATTTGAAGAGTCAACGGTTTTTGGTTTAGCTGGTGCTGTGCACTTGGAAGGAAAGCTGGCTGGCTGGAGGCTTTGCCATGCACACTAACTCCTATTTAGAACACAAGTCAGTGGTGTCCTGCACCCTGTCTGGCTGGGAAGTTGCCACCTAGCATTATTTTGAGTGCTGAAGAGGACATTTGCACACATCTGACGTGGTGGCATTGCTAGGAGTCGCAGCGTAAGAGCTAGTAAAAGTAAGAGTGTCAGGAGAACACACATTAAACACCTCAGGCACCTCCTGGCATTCAGGTTATCTCATGAAAAAGGCCATGTCAGCTCAGACTAAGAGCTCATCTCCCAGCAGGACCTCACAGAGAGTATACGCACAAGCTGATCCTAGTGAAAACTCCCCAGAATACCATCTAGCTTTCAAAACCCTGCAGCTTGCAATTCCTGAGCCAGAGGCGGTCTTGTATTTCACAGCCCTTTACAGATTTTCCCCAGCCAAATCTATCCTATTTTTCTTTTTTTCTATTTTTTTAACCCTTGTGAAGGCATAGCACCCAAAACATCCCATGACAAATACTTCCATGGCTTAACTGTGTGCTCTATGAAGTACCACCTCTGCTTTTCTGCTTTATTTCAACCCTGCCATCTCCTAATTTCATGTGATGTCCCACGATCCCTCCACTGGAAGAGGCCATGGATAGCTGTAGCCCTGTGGAAAGGTGTCAAAGTGGTTAACTTTGAGCCTCCAAGATTGGAGTCAGAACATCACTACAAGCTCGCCTTTACCACCTTATATTTCTGCTAGCTCGTAAAAAAATGTCTGCATCCTGTCCATGTCATGGACAAAGTACATCTGCCAGCCTGGATCTAGCTACCTGCAAACTCATCACCTCAACTTCACCACCAGTGAGCTACCAGAAGGCGATACCAAGAGTTCCCTCCTGCCAAGCACTGCAGAAACACACCCTGACAAGGTCATCTCTGCTCTGAAAAGCTCTCAGTTCAAACTGCATGTGGGATTCATCTCCCCTAAGTGCCTACAAAAGGGCTATGTCCATCCATGCCAGTTATCTTTGAACCCATTATGGTTGATGGCGATCGAGTCAATGGGGCTCAGACCATCATTCATCTGAGCTACGCAGATGTCGTGCTTCAGGATGACATGATCTCCACTGAGTCGCTGCCCTTTGACTACAGGGTGGTCCCAGAGTGAGATCAGATATTTGTGCCTCCACTCTAGATGGCGTGAGGATGTGCATTAACTCCATTCTCTACCATCTGGGTGGGAATAAGTGCTTGCATCCCTCATGGGCCATTCCTGCAAGGCTCAGCAGTGCTGGGAGAAGTGGCCTCGTGTGATTGCAAGCATCAAGACGGAGAGACCAGCAACCTGCCTCCCTGCCGCCTGAGACGGCTTGTCGGGGGGAGCTCAGTGTGGCAGCCAGGAGCCCGGCCCTGCTTACAGGCTCAATCTGCTGAAGCCAGCACGTTTCTGCAGACTAAGCGAGTTTACCAATAAAACCCTCTCATAATCTACCACTGTTGAGGAGAGAGAGTGAGCAAGAGAGAGTGAGCAACTGGGCCGCAGTGTCTGTCTGTAATAAGCACTGGAGATTTAAGTGGGAGAGAATTACCTTAAATATATATCTATACAGGGAGAGAATATATAGGTATACTTAAAAAAAAAAAAATGCACTGTCGAAGAGGAGTAGAACCAATTTCCCAATTTCAATCTCCGGCACGCTGGGACTCAGCTTCTCAGATGTTGCCTGCTTTGCTAAATTGACTGGGCTGAGGGCTGCTCTGTTGCTTATTTCGGCTCATTGTGGTGCATTTATGAAGGGCTGTCACACAGGTCTGACAGGGTGATGAATTGACCGGGCTCACCAGAGCTCGAGGAAGGTGGGGAGGGAGGAGGTGGGAGTGGGGGGTTGATGAGGGCTGGGAGAGGTGATGGGAGCGAGAAGAGAGGGCATGAGATGGAGGCAGAGGGAAGGGGGAGGAAACCATCTCAAAAGGTTTCACTCTGTAATCGATTCCACTGGCAACAGGCAGCCAAGCCCAGGGGGAGGCTCATGTATATGGGGGCTGGGGGTGGGAGAGATGGGGAGGGAGAAGACGGCATAAAAACAACAAGTTAATCAATTTGTAGCACAATTACCAGGAGCTCATTACTTGGACTTTACAGTAACAGCAAGACTTGGTGCTGCCAGGGGTGAGAGTCCTGGATAAAGTACTGTTGCATAGATGGATCCCATCTTCTCAAACTCTGTGTCCCAGGATCTGGGCAACTCTCTGCTGGAGGAACTTCATGGGTGTCAACACCATGTTGGCAGCAGAGTGATGGGGAATAGACTAAACAGGAGAGAGGAAAAATGCATAGCTTAGGGCTTCCGTAATGTTTCTTAGGTAGCTGATGTTCTCACTTTCCTTTGCATGTGTGTGGAGGCTGGTAAAGTGTTTCTTTTGGCCTGCAAAATCAAAAAGATAAGTCAGGTAGCCACCTATAGCAAACTGATGGGTGTAAAGGAGCTATAGATATACTGATCTTTATCTGAGATAGATAATATCCATCCAAATCTATCTCCCAAGCACATTTATTTATTCATTCTCAAATGTCCCTCCAGTCATTTGCCCATCTCCACTATAGATGTCTATCAATTTCTCTGTCAAATTTTACGTCAGTCTCCCTCACTTCTATGTGTCCCTGAGGCACATAACACCAAGCAGACATACAATGGTAAGGAGTGGTCCAATGTATTAGCGAATATCATATGGTAAAGGCAATAAAGCTTCTTTTCTGTCCTGCTTGGTCTAGCAAACATTGCTTGAAAAGCCCCAGGTAGACTCCAAAGCCCAGGCCAATGGAGCCAAGCCAGCACCAAGCAGTTGTACTGCCAACAACTAGGTGCAAAAGGGGAGGAAGGAGTAGCAGAAACATCCTTCAAAGGGACTGTCATCTTTCAGTTGATCAGGAAAGGCAGCATGCTGGCAAATGCGTCCTACTTGGATCAGCCTAGCCCATCCATATTGCAAGTAAGTTCAAGATCTGTCCACATCTACTTGAAAGGTTACGATAGGGAAGGTGCAGAGTACCTCCAGCTACTGTAGACATGAACTATTTTTCATGACCAAGAAGAGAGGTTGGAGAAAGGTGCAGAGGTCCTGCGCATAGGTGACGGCAATCCCAAGCGTAAATACAAACTGAGCAGAGAATGGCTTGAGAGCAGCCCTGAGGAGAAAGACTTGGGGCTGTTGGTGGATGAGAAGTTCAACATGAGCTGGCAATGTGCACTAGTAGCCCAGAACCCCCCCCATATCCTGGGCCGCATCCCCAGCAGACTGGTCAGCAGGGAGAGGTGGGGGATTCTGCCCCTCTGCTCTGCTCTTGTGAGACCCCACATGCAGTATTGCATCCAGCTTTGGAGTCCTCAGCACAAGAAGGGCATGGACCTGTTGGATATAGTTCAGAGGAGGGTCACAAAGAAGATGAGAGGAGTGGAGCCTCTCTGCTGTGAGGACAGGCTGAGAGAGTTGGGGTTGTTCAGCCTGGAGAAGAGAAAGCTCTGGGGAGACCTTATAGTGGCCTTTCAGTATCTGAAGGGTGCCTACAAGAAAGACAGCGAGGGACTTTTTACATGGGCATGTAGTGACAAGATGAGGGATAATAACTTCAAACTGGAAGAGGGTAGATTTAGGCTAGATATCAGGAACAAATTTTTCACTATGAGGGTGGTGAAACACAGACCATGTTGCCCAGAGAAGCTGTGGCTGCCCCATCCCTGGAGGTGCCCAAGGCCAGGTTGGACGGAGCTTTGAGCAACCTGATCTAGTGGGAGGTGTCCCTGTCCATGGCAGGGAGGCTGGAACTAGATGATCTTTAAGGTCCCTTCCAACCCGAACCATTCTATGATTCAATGAAAGCTGGACCCTACACCTTTTATGGTGAACATCTTCTGGGCTCAACCCCAAGCGTTGTCTCCAGGAGGAGAAACCACTTGGTGTAAATTTATAGTTTTGCAGATGGAAAGGAAGAGTTTCCTTATATTCCCATCTTTGACTGCAATTCATGTTACTGCTCCCTAAAGGACAGGAACAACATAGGTAAAAGTGGCTTTCTAAAATCTAATCTTAAATTGCAGCAATATTGATATTGACTATCTATAACTATAGTACAGGAAACATATAGATAATATAGTCCCTTCTCCACAACATATATTCTAATAAATAATCATATAATCTAATAAATCTCCAGTGTGCACTAATAAGCATATTTTTTTTCTACAGAAAAGCCAGTGCTTTCAAAGTGGCTTCATCAAATTCCCCACCTATCCCAGCAGATATATCCCTTTTTATAATTACACTTTTTGTCGATTTCAAATACAGTTAAAAATGTGCAAACCGAGTCAATTTTTACACCGTAAGTTTGCGTGATATAGGGCTCTTGTGCCTCAGACAGCCAGACCCCCCCCTCCTCGGTGCTCTTCTCCTCCCTGATCCTGACATTAAACTACTCCACTTAGACTGGGTACCTGGTGCCAGGCAGGCTGACCTCATTAAAATAGATTACTGCAGAAGTAAAATCTAAAAGGTAATAAAAATTGCCAATACTTTTTACAGGGACACACGTGTATTTTCTTTTTCTTTTTTTTTTTTTTTTTTTNNNTTTCTTTCTTTTTTTTTTTTTTTTCCCTCTGTATCTCAGTGGGAAAAGCTCCTCTTTGGATATCAGAATATCCTGTCTGCTGATGAAAATCCACATTTTCAGTATTACCCTCTAGGCAAGATGTTAGTAGTAACCTGGACAAGTGAGAATGCATTTATTTTTACTTCTTTTGCAGTTCTAGCAATTTATACCACTGATGGAATGATGTGACTGCAGCCGAAGTGAGCTAAAGCTTATAAGCAAGACAAGGTTTCTAGGGAGAGAAACTGCTTGAACCTAAAAATGTTCCTGTTTTTTTTTCTAATCATATCAGGTCGCCCTATAAAAGCTATAATCTTTCCAAATACTCACTTTGATGAAATATACACAAGAATTATTAAGTTCCCCCACTGTTTTTCACTTCTTTCCATGAGGAACTTGTCCTGGGGGCTTACCTCCAGGGCAAGACAAGGAGCATTGCTTGGTGGCTCATAACCACAGGTACTTGACTAGAAAAGTGACAAGTGACACGAATGCGATGGTGACTTAGAATCATAGAATCACAGAATTGGTGAGGTTGGAAGGGACCTTTAAGATCATCAAGTCCAACCATTAACCCCCCCTGACAAAAACCACTTCTAAACCATGTCCCTCAGTACCACATCTACCCTTTTCTTAAACACCTCCAGGGATGGGGAATCCACCCCTTCCCTGGGCAGCCTCTTCCAATGTAAAAATGTTTCCTGATATCCAATCTAAACCTGCCCTGACATAACTAGAACCCGTTTCCTCTTGTCCTGTCCCTTGTCCCCAGGGAGAAGAGCTCAGCCCCCATCTCTCTCCACCCTCCTTTCAGGGAGTTGTAGAGGGTGATGAGGGCTCCCCTCAGCCTCAGTGGAGGCCAGTGGTACCCAGGGTCCTCTGGAAGGGCTCTCCTGGAGAGAAGGGCTGCTATCGGCCCTTTCTGAGAAGGAGATAGGGAATGTCAGGGCGGCTCAAAACAGGCATGTAGGCAGTGGTCCTGCCTCTAAGAATGGCTAAAGTGTCCTCTGCCTGGAGGAGCAAAGACCATGATGAAATGGCAGGCTCCCCAGCACAAGATCCTTGTGGAAGGAAGATTTACATCCTAGGAAGAGTTCAAATTTACATATCATTAGACGGGGGGGCAAACTGGAAATTGCAGCCAAAACAAGAATTCATACAGCTAATTAAATGTGAGCAAGGGGTACTTCCCAGCTGAAGGCCAAGGAGGGAGCTCTTGATCCTCTTTCACCAGCCTTTCCCAGCTAGGAGCACAATGGGATAAGTGAGTTTTTGAAGTCTCCCTAGAAAGAAGGCCTGGCATTCATGACCTGTGGATGACCTGGTCACCAAGCTCCTGTACCCTCAGAATCTCCCCGTTTACAGCTCCTTCGGAAGGAATTAGAAATAACAACCTCCCTTGCCCCCGGCACTCTGGGAAGCACTGGGGAGTGATTTACTGTGCGCAGGGGAAAGGAGATTTATCAGTTCTTGGAACCAGTGTTTATGAATATTCCTAAAGAGGAAAATCAATCAGTTCTATCATAACATTGCCATTTTTCTAAATGATAGAACAAGCATTTTTATACACCTCGCACCGGCTGGTTGAGAATCAATAGGAATTATGAGCTTCTCTCTGAATTTACTAATGTTCTGGCATCATCCCCTCCCATCCCTGAAGCTAAGACGGGGAGGATGCTCAGAGTCCTGGGGCTGAGGAGGCTCTGACATGCTTTTTGCATCGCTACCCTTCTTCTTCCGTGTTTATACCTCTTCTACCTCCTCAGATTTCAAGTCACCCAACAAGCCCAGCCTGCCTGTGCTGGGCTGGATCAGAGCGAGCAGAGAAGACCCTGAGAAACATCGTAAGGTTAAAATCAAGAGCAGGATTTGCTTCTCACCTATGGCAGCTTGGGTTCAATGCTGGGAGGCAGGGCTTACCGGGAAAAAAGATGTCTGACAGTGTTTCCTATCATTTGTCTTACCAGGGAGTCCAGTGCAAAATGAAATCCAGGGATCCCTGGAACCAACCTAGCCCCGTAAAATTTGCAAGAATAAGTCACGCTTTTGTTTAACTTTCCATACTTAATAAAATATGTCCCTGGAGAGAGATATTGTCTGTATTTCTCTGATCACTAAACTAAACAGATCAGGGGAAAAGCCATGTCAGCCACTCCAACAGGACTCTCTCCCTCTCCAGGGATGTGAAATCTCAAACCTTTTTCAGTATCTAGCTGGAAGGAGACTTCAGAAGATGTTTTTCATGCTGACTTAGTTGCCGTGGTGTTAGGTGGCCACAATTTGCTTTCTTCTAGATGATCTCCAGACATGCCACTGGAAGTATAGCCCACATAAATGTTAAATGAGAGCCCATACCTAAAGAAAAGTACCACACATGGGGTATAGGCATGATCAGCTCTTCAATTGCAGCCCAAAATACACCCAGGGCTGTTTCCTCTGCTGCTGAAGTTCATCCCTGAGGACACTAGTCCATTCTCCTGTGTATGTCTCTGCATTTGGACAGTTTTACTTTACTAAAGTTTACTTTACTATGTGCCCCTACAGCTATAAATGGCACCCAGTCCCATGAGGTTCCTTCTTGCTGCTATGACCCTTCCTGCTTTGATTAACTGGTTGTTTTCCCTCTTCATGTGTTTATCCTGTTGTGTTTTGCATCCCTTACAGATTTCACATCAGGAGATGTCTGCTATAAAATAAATTCTCTGGTGCAGGCAGGGATTTATTTGGGAAACCCACTAGATTGGAAGAAATGCTCTAATTATAGAATCATAAAATAGTTTGGGGTGGAAGGGACCTTAAAGATTGTTTACTTCCAACCCTCCTGCCATGGGCAGGGATACCTCCCGCTAGACCAGGTTGCTCAAAGTCTCATCCAGCCTGGCCTTGAACACTTCCTAGGATCCCACCTTAACGTTCAGTAGTTATGTCCCCATGTTTGTATTTTGACTACCTTTGCAGCATCTCTCTCCCCATTCCCGAGCACTGCTGGTCACCAGCTCTGGATCAGAGATCCTAGCTGAGGGATGTGCCACATCTCCATTGGGAGGTCTGTGCTGGATAAGGCCCCACAAAGCCGGATCTACCACCTCCATTGTTAGCCCTTGCAAGCTCAGACACCCCCCTTGCAAGCACCCAAAAACACCTCCACGGGGGGAAGAGGAGAGGCCAGCCTTAAATTTAGCCACTCGGTCATTTTTTCTTCTTGGGAGACACGAGTCTTTGCAATAAGGGGCAGGCAGGCTAGCGATAAATCCTCTAAAGGTAAAAGTGATTGATTTTAGAAGACACTGTTTAAGAATTTGTTTTTCTAATGGATCCTAAAGTCCTGTCATCAATTTTGCCAAGTTCAGCGGTGCCAGAAGGCTGCTGTATCCTGTCCAGAGAGGAGGAGGGAGATGCGGAGAAGAAGGAGAGACTGAGTGGGTAAGGCGGGGATGAAGGAGGAGGGGGCTGGAAAAAAGGAGTTCATCATATGTCCCTTCCAGATGCAGTATCCTAAAATGTGGATTATGCTCGACCATAAATACTAATCCATTAGTTGCTCTTTCACACGCTGCTGGCTGGAATGCTACCTCCATTTGCCTGCATGATAATCTATTTGAATATCAATGTGGCTTCATGTTAAACTGCTTCCCTTGGAGTTTCAGATGAAGGGCAGGCATGCAAGGCCTGCGCTTTGGGGATAGGGTACCGTATCGGGGGCAGAATCGGAAGGTAATTATTTAAATCCCTCTTCGCTCCGAAAGCTTCCTCGCAGCTGACCAAAAAGAAAAAAAAAAAAAAAGAAAAAAAAAAAAAAGAGTAAGCCAGGCAGTGTTGCCTTGGTCTTTAATGGGACATTAAAAGGAAGTTCTCCTTTATTTTTAATTCTGCCAGAGGACTGCATTGATTTGCTTGGTTCCCAGTGATGGGGAAAGGCGAGCACAGCCAAGCGATGCATAACAGGGGGCTGCACAGGGCAAGTATTGCTATGGGGAAAGGGAATTTCTCTAAATAAATAAGAGTCGCCCACAGCTGTGGAGGAGCCTCGAAGCTTGACTGCTACAACCCCCACCCCAACCCTTCCCTGTCCCTTACAGGGATTTGTTCTCTTTTGTGGGTTCTGATGACAGAAACAGCCAAACATGACAAAATCCTAGAAACTGAACCAAAATTGTCATTGTTTATAAGGTCACAGAGACCTTGCCTGCCCAAGCCAATGCAGGGATCTGTCAGTCCCTTGGAAATTATAGTAGGAATGGGAGCTGTCGTCACAGTCGTGGATTGTTCCCTCTGTGTTTAGGGGAGGTAGATCCAGCCTGGTCCACAATGAGCAGAAAGAGGCCCCACTTGGTGTGTACCAGCTCACTCTCTAGAAAGATACTCAGCTTGCTGCGCCCATTTTGCTTTCTTTTAACACAGATGAGGAAGAAACTCTGTTTCTTTCAAAAGGGGGCAGTATTTTTAGAGTGGCTCACGTTTCTGTTGCACCCTCAGCTGGATCTTCTTTACTTGCTTTTTTTCTTGGCTTGAGAAGCCTAGCTAGGACTTAGCCTATCAGTAGAGGATGAAGCTACCCTACCTGACTTGCAAGGCCTTCTTGAACATGTTCCCTTCAAGGGAACATGATTAGGGGACTGGAACATCTCTCTTATGAAGAAAGGCTGAGGGAATTGGGTCTTTTCAAGGAAGGAATTGGGTCTTTCTTTCTGGAAAAAAGACAACTGAGGGGGATCTTATCAATGCTTACAGATACTTCAAGGGTGGGTGTCAGGAGGATGGGGCCAGGCTCTTCTCAGTGGTGCCCAGGGACAGGACAAGGGGTAACAGGCACAAACTTGAGTATAGGACGTTCCATCAAAACCTGAGGAGGAACTTTTTTCCTTTCAGGGTGGCAGAGCACTGGAACAGGCTGCCCAGAGATGTGGTGGAGTCTCCGTCTCTGGAGACATTCCAAACCCGCCTGGACGCATTCTTGTGCAACCTGCTTTAGGTGAACCTGCTTTGGCAGGGGGTTGGACTAGATGATCTCTGAAGGCTCCTTCTAACCCTGTGATACTCCTCCAGTGGGGACCCCAAGATCCAGAGCATAATGGCTCAAGGAAAAGGGCTTCGACATATTTATCTCAACAAGATTAAGACAGACAGATAAAAACACCACCTTATTTTAACAGATATCCCAAGCATAGTTTGAGAGTCCTGAACATGAGCAGCAACCAAGACAGGCAAGTTTTAAACATTTCATCCACGGGGATTGGAGCATGGCCAACAAAGCTACACTGACTTCTTGTTTTGTTTGATACAGCAATGAGAAACCATTAAATGCCTTCTGCTCTGGATGTTCTTCCTTGACAAGGGGCTTCTGGAACATGGCCAGCTAAACCAGCCAGCACTCAGGCAATGAGGAGAAGGGTCAAAGGAGAAAATACAAATGCCTGACAGAAGAAGCCAGCAGTAACATTGACCAAGTAAAAGTTGGGCTCAAGTAACAGCCACAATCTTGTGGGTTTGTTATATCAGTGTTAACTCCACTCTCAAGGCATCAGTAGGAAAACCCCATGAAATCCCCATGATCTTTTGTAGACAGACCGATATGCGTCCCAAGCATTTTTCCCAGGCCAATTAGTAGCCAGGATCCTTGCAACTATACCCATATGCTTTATCCTTTCCCTCCTTCCTTCCTTCAGCTCCTGCTCCTCTGTCTGGCTTTTGGGATTAGTTCTCCTCACTGGAGAACAGGCCCAGTTTTAAGCCCTTCAAAGGAAGTCAGTGCCCCATCCCTACACTGAGATTGCAGATTTTGGATCTACAAGGTTTTTAGGTGAGCCAGGACTCAAAGCAGCTCAGAAGCAAAAGATTGTGCTGTGAGACTGGGTATTTAAACATTTCTGGGGTAAAATAGCAGCTGAGCATCTGCTCTGGAAAAGCCTGAATAGGAGGAATATCTACAAAAAGCACAGAGGACCTAAGGACTTTTAGGAATCTGGTGTTCTGTGCTTTCCCAGGAGTATACAGCACCTAGAAGATTGAATACAGCACGGTTTTCCCCAGGACCATAAAAAAAAAAATATATTAGAAAGAAAGGAATTTCAGTGGCTAAAGAGTTTTAGGGTCCAGCAAAGATGTAAGTAAAGCCCAGCTCCCTGGCAGTAGGGAGTGAGGATGCTGATCCTGGCTCTAAAGATGCTTCGGTCTCAGACCTCTCTCTGCAAGAGATCTCCAGAAATTATGAGTACCTGGTACCTGGTCTCAGTTTTCTGCCTGCTGTACCAGCTGCTCCCTTCAAGGAGGAGGTGGTCAAGAGCGGGAAGGAGAATGACCACCTAATGCCAAGCACAGTGCACTCCCCACTGCATCACTGCACCCCTCCCTGGGCTGCCTCCTGCCTCCTTCCTCTCCAAGGCCTGGCAGAGGCTCCTTCCCCCTCCACGCCTCATCCATCAAGCCAGATGATGTTGTTTGCCCACCCCATATTCCTCGGCTTGTCAGTGCCCCGAGAAAACAATGATAAATAAACTGGCACTGAAGAAACTGTCTCCTGCTGCTTGATTTATCTATTATTTGTGTTGTGATACAAGCCCCTTCTTCTCTTCCCCTGCACCCCAATCATTAACTCTTCTTCCTCTGCCTCAGGTTGTTTTTCTACCTGTAGCCCTCAGAGCCCGCATGGAGATTTTTAGACTCTTTATCAGCCTTGTTTTTTGTCTAGGGCTGAATTAGGCTCCCAAGGATGAAGTAAAGCAGATGGTACCCAGGACATAGGTTAACCCCCGTGAAAGGTTGAGGAGGTTTTTTTTTTTAACCTTTTTTATGTCCACTCCTCAAGCCTAGCTCTGAAGTATATTTCCATGTACACAGCAGTCTCCAAGAAAGGTTTTGGAGGAAGTTTGAAACAAGAAAAAGCTCGTGCGCCACTAAAATTACGCAGCGCCAGTCAGATTTGTACCTACCTGCACGAGCAACCAGGTGAGAATTCTCGCCTGAACTAATGACTTCTGTCACCGTGAAACCATTCACCCTTGAGGATGTGTGAAGGTGCAGTTGGCATTTTCTCTGCCACTTGTTTCTTACCTGTTTATGTTATGTTTCTGTAAAAAGAGAGCTGAAGTGGGACCCTTTGAGGGAGCTGCTCATGGGGACCAGCCTAGCCTGCTTAGGGGAGAAGCAGAGAGGAACAGCCACAGCACACAGCTGGGAGCCTGCAGCTCCTGCTAGAAGATGGAGAGGCTGCAGGGAGCAGCAGGGAGCTGCCAGCCAGGCCACAGAGCCCAGAAAATCCTTCATAGGGATCAGAGGAGACTCTGCGTGGTGTGATGTTCACTGCAGAGGAGGATGAGGCACACCACAAAGCGTTTCCCAATGCAGAGAGGAAGCACAAGCCATATTTACACTCTTATGGCTGAACTTTCAAGCAGTAACTCCTACTTTCCCCTAGACCTTTCTTCTTTGTACTTCTGCAGAAGCATAGCTCTAGTTTGCCAGGAGCCATCAATCACACTCTGTACCTGAGCAGGGCCGTTACAGATTAGGCTCCAGCTCTCCTCAGCAAGCACAGTGGGATTCCCCTGCCATCACACTCGGCACCAGAAAGCAGCCACCGAAATCATGCCAGCAATCTAATCACCCACATCATTGCCTGTCCTAGGACTGGCTGTTAACGACAGCCCCCATGATTTTCAGAACAAAATCTGTAGTGGGTTGCAGACAAAGGGTTTGGGTTCAAAGCCGGCTCAGGCTGAAATTACCTCGTCCTGTGCATGGGGTTCGGCAGCACTGAAACACAGGCATTGAAATGATACCTGTGGGGCTTCCCCGTTTCCATCATCACCGCCCTGACCAAGGCTGCTCCTTTGTCTCTCCAGCTGTGGTCACTGAGGACCACAGGATGAGGGGACAGAGTGCACCCTCAGCAAGTTTGCTGATGACACAAAGCTGGGAGGGGTGGCTGACACCCCAGAAGGCTGTGCTGCCATCCAGAGAGACCTGGACAGGCTGGAAAGTTGGGCAGAGGAGAACATTATGAAATTCAATAAGGGCAAGTGTAGGGTGCTGCACCTGGGGAGGAATAACCCCCTGCACCAGGACAGG
>VXBO01016828.1:323209-340588 GCA_013400135.1 Rhinoptilus africanus
GCTGCCCAGGGAGGTGGTGGAGTCTCCGTCTCTGGAGACATTCAAAACCCTCCTGGATGCATTCCTGTGCCCGCTGCTCTAAGGTGACCCTGCTCTGGCAGGGGGTTGGACTGGGTGATCTCCAGAGTTCTCTTACAACCCTGTGATTCTGTGATTCTGTGACCCATGGTCCAAGACAGCAGCTGGCAGAGGTGAGGGGTAGGGCTGTTGGCTGAACAACACTTTTCCATGCCTTGTGCAGCTTGGTTTTAAAATATTAAAACTCATTTACGTGAGCTAACAGTGTGTCCATGACCAGCTACCAGGACTGATGTGCAGCAAGTTGTTTCGTGTCAGAGTTCATAGTTGCAACCTTCCTCTCCCATTTCTAGTACTATCCTTCACCAAATAGCTCTGCAAAGCCTTTTGTTGTTGTTGTTGTTGGGGTTTTTTGAGGGACACTCATGTCATCAGAAAGGGATTTGCCTGTAGCCTGTTGAAGTCAATGGGAGATTCTCCACCTCATGAAAGGTTTGAGTTAGACCCTGGGAGAAATTACATCTGTGATCTCCAAAGCCCAGCCCTGCATCTGCCTGGCCTAGAGGAACCCTATTTTTTGAAGAAACCGTAATTTCCACTATTGATGTTCTCCAGATAGTTCATATTATGCTTCTGGACAGGCTCAGGTGTTCTTCAGCCTTGATCAGCCTGCACTGAAGACATCCAAAAGTTTACGTCTATCATCATTTAGTGTTGCTTGTCAAAGCAGGGCCACTTTACCTCCAATATTTGATACTCGTTGTCCAATATTCAGGAAACCTTTGTCAGGACACTCTGCACATCACCTAGCTGCCTAGCTCTGGACTGGGGACACTATCAGAAGGAGCCAGGCATTGAAATGTTACCTGTGGTGTGACACAGCATCATGTCCTGCTGTAGGCTTCGTTTTTCATAGCTTATCTAGGCTACAGAGGCAGAGTGGTTTAAAATAATCCTCATAATCTCTTCTCTGACCATCTTGCCAGCCTTATACCCGGCTCAGAAAAGGGTGCATCTGGCTCCACGAACACCTGCCTTGGCTGTTATTATGATGTTTCTTCCCACACGATAAACCAATGAAGGCAGTTCCATAACACGCAAAGTGATAAAAATATATTGAATGTTTAATCAAACATTCCCCGCCTTTATTTGCCTCTAGATTGCTAGTTATTACATCATCTAGATCTTTTGCTTTTTTTAGGTGCCATAAAATTATCTCTGGCTCTTGCAGTCTGTGAGTTTATGATTAATCAATTACTTAGAGAAGTTATCTGTTAAAAATCAAAACGTGATGCTCGGTGCACTTCCAATAAAGCATCATACAGCAAGAGATTACTGGTTTAATCCTTTTCTTCATCGGTTGCTTATTACCAGTAATTGTGTTAAGGGGATCACAAGAGTCATTAAGTAAACAGGGTGCATTAAAAGTGTGTGCAGCATAAAAGGGAAAATTACCTAATTAGTGATAGATGGTGCTGCAACAGATTAATTGAAGAGCTCTTTCCACCAACTTGACTCAGCCTGATTCATGCTTTGTCTTGAAAATGTGGCCAGTGATATCACGATTTGGCTTGAGCGAGGTTGCTTTCATGTTACATCGCCTCTGTCTAAGTGCTGCAGGTGTAACACAACAATTTGGAGTTGGACCATCCTTCTGCCAGCTCCCCAGGGGATCCAGGCACAGATCTTTAGCTCTGCAAAAGTGAGCCGGCCCATTAATAGAAGAGGATGTGGGTCAAACAGGGGTCTGATATCTGCAGCGGGCGCCCACGAGCTCAGATCCTCAGGACCAATTTTAGGTAAGGAGCGGTTATTTGTGCTCATCCTCCTGGAGAACCTCTCCCTCTTCAACATAACCCCTCCCAGGAGGGGACTTAAATTGTTCCCATGGTGGTCTACCCTGCCTGCAAACACCAGCAGTCACCTCCTGCAAACACCAGGAGTCATCTCCTCCGGGGAAGCAGGGAGAGCTCCATGATTTGAGTTTGCTGGGTCTCATCACAACCCAACCCCTGGTGAACAAGCCTGTTGTCAACAGCACAGCAAGCAGCAGACAGGGGCTGGTGCCTTAATTAGTAAAGACAGGACCAAATAAACAAGGGGGTTGGAGTCCTGCCCCCCCCACCACCCTTCACCAAATGTTTCCCTATTTCAGGAGCCTTGACAGCACAGCATGTGGGAAGGGATGGGGCTACTCCTGGCCACCACATACCCGCCCCACAGCTCGTGCAGTGAGCTGCCTTCCTCAGAGTTGTCAGTTTGCAGAGCTCATTTAGAGACACCAAGCAATTAACTACCCCGTCGGCTCCCCCGTCCCCCTCTGAGCCTGACATCTCAGGAGAGACAGGGACCGCAATGCAGGTCTCTCCCCAGCAGTGTGAGTGGCTCGTCTCTGTCTTGGCCCATGCAGGCAGCGCTCAGTGGGTCTCATTTGTTTGCATTTGCCTGGTGCCTTGACATGATGAAGTAAAAAGTTTTAATATTCGCCGACATGAATTTTTAATGCCTGGCTCCTGCTCCCGTGTCATTATTTGCCTGCGCTTCAGCAGTTTTGGAGTGCGTTTGTTTAGATAATGTTCCGTTAAAGGAAAAAGGGGGTGGGGGAAAGCCTGTACCTTTCTCCCCATAGTGACCATTAAATTATATACCAGTGCTACGCTGGTGTTCGACAGGTGCTGGCGATGCAACTTCCTCTCACATGAACAGGGGCTGCACCCACGCTGCTTGCAGTAAAATTAGTGAGAGAAATCTGGTATCGAGGTCAGCAATCAGATTGCAAGGAGCTTTGGGGTGTAGAGAAATGGAGCGTTCCCACCTTCTCCTGCTCTTCCTCAGCTTCTCTCACACTGTTCACCCCCAGCAGCCCTATGGACAGCATGGGAAAGGGACAGGATGAAGGTGTCAGGAGAAAGAAAGGGAGGGAAGGGAGGGGTTTGGTGGACTGTAAGATTGAGTTAAGATGAGAGGAAAATGAAACAGCACTGGTAGAAGAAGGCACAGGCCTCAGGATGGCGGCAAGTCTCTTTTTGCAGTCCCACTGACTGAGCTTGAGGACTGGGCAGAAATGGATTAGAATAGGACTGATTAGGTGGAAATATGAATGATTCTCTACTGCATCAGACAGGCAGGAGAGTAATGGGATGGGTCCAGGAAGAACCTGGCTTTTGTGTCTGTGTTTTGTTATAGTAATAAATTCTACCGAGGCTGAGTCCAGAGCTGATATTCCCTAAACACAGCTTCTGCAAAGACAAGCTCATGAGTTAATAAGGAGTGGATAGAGAGAACATTAGGTGTGCTACACTGATGGATGGATGGATGGATGGATGGACGGGGACTGGGAAGATGGATAAGCAGAATCACAGTGAGGTTTAAGCATGAAGCCTCACCCTTTCTTTTAAACATATGAACTGCTCTGAGTTGAACATCCCAAATCAACACCTTACCCCATGCCTTCCCTCTTGCTGGTCACACAGGCTTTCCACTTATTCACTCCTTCAAAGTCCCAGAGGAAACTCTTGATGAGGAAGGGAGGGTGATTGCCCACGCTGGCTGTATTGCAAGGTTCGGATGCTTCTCGCCAGCACGCTTTTCAACACCGAAGAATTTGGGTGTCTCTGCTCTCCCTCCCACCCCCAGATTTGGCTTTGCCCCCCCCACCCCGGGTCTGCTCCTGCCTCTGTCCGTGGTGCTGAGCGCTGCCCACAGGCTCCTCTCCCCAGCCCCCTGGCGGGGGGTCTCATCCCTCTGAGTGCCCATGGCCAGACCATGAGTTTGGATGGATCAAAACTTTACATTGTGCACAAGTTCAGGAGAAGACGCCTCAGCTCCCTAAGCTTCCAGCTGTCAGCGTCTAAGCCAAGCCATGGTAAGAAGGAGGTCTGGTCAACACCAGAGATGGCAATGTTTTCTTCATGGAAATGTAGCCCCCGCTTCAACTACTCATGTTTAATTTAGCTGTCCAACACAGAGGCTGAGAAAACAGCAAAGAATGTTGACTCTAAAGTGCCAGGCTGCAAAGAGACCACCAGCTCTGCTATGTGGATTTTCAGATCCTCTCACTGCCTCTCTAACATCCAGAATCTCATGCATTCATCGTTGAAATGTAAACAGAAATAATCTCGTTGTGTGCTTGGTGGCAGGGAGTTGGCGAGCAGGTAAGTCACCAAGTGAGTGCAGTTCATCTGCTTTTCAGTTATAGGCTTGCAGAAGGCCATGTTGCATTTCCTAAGGCTTGATTCAAAGCCCAGTTGAGACTCTGAGACCCTTCAATTGCTTTTAGTGAGCTTGAGACCAGCTTTTTAGTGAGTGGGCCGACAGGTTTTTTTGAAAGTAAGTTGTAGTTGAACAATGAACCAATTCCCCTGCAGGAAAAGGGGTAATCCAGTGTTCATGGGATAATTCCCCACATCACCAAAAAAAATGAGGTATAGGCAAGATACACGATATACCTAAGGACACACAATGACTACAACAAAAGAAAACTCAAGCCTCTGGACCCCTGGTCTTGTTTCACGACACAAGTTTCCACAGTCTCAGAACTAAGTGAGGAGGCTTTTGTTCCAAAATGTTTTGACATATGGGAAGGTGAACAAGTCAAGCTACGCACCACAACTCTGCAGCAAAGAAAACTCTCTAGACACTCTTACAAAGTAGACCAGAGTACACATGATCCCATGCCTACAAGTTCTCTGAGTTTGAATGCAGCTGGCCCTGCAACGGCAAAGGATTATCTCAGCAAAGAGCTGGGTGTCCTCTAGGAGAGCTCACGGGTTGGAACATGACTCAGGGCAGAAGTAAGAGGAGCCTTCATCTCCCTGCGATACAAGCCTGAGGGAGCTGCTGTCCGTTCCTAGTCCTTTAAAAGCTGGAGACAGCTCCAAATCCGGATGCCCTTGGCTCTTGTGTCTGTCAGCAGTCTCCTTCTGGCCGCCCGACACCAGTCCAGTTCCACGAAGGCACGAAGGGTCTGCCCATGCTGGCGGCAAGCAGGGGGTTACATTTCACACACTCGCCTGCCTCTGTCGCGAGGAGATAAGGGCAGCACAGTCTCCATTAGGGAACATTCTTAAGTTACTTGTGTCTCGGCTCTGGACGATATGTAATCCAGGGGAAAGCAGGTGCAAGAGAGGAGCACAGCCAGGTGGCTTCTCTTTAAAGCCCAGGGGCGAGCTAAGGATAGAGGAGGAAAAATAGAGAGATGAGATTCACCTCCAGAGGGAATTAGCACCCTCTGCATGCTATTAAAGGATCCAGCACAATCCATGGGCATGTCAAATGGCACAACCCCAGCACCACCCCTTCTCACAGAGGCCAGCATTAGCTCCCATTGCTGTTCTTGACAGTTCTTTGTACTGCAGAGGAAGACAAGTGAGGACGCACTAAAGAGAGGTTTGAATCACAGCTTCGACACCAAGAACCATGTGATCCAGAAAAAAGAGGAATATCTTTTGCTGGAGAAAAATCTGTTCTCCTTGTATGTGGATGAGTTGGCAAGGGTGGTATTAGGCTTTCTTAATTTTAAGAAATACAAGCACCCACATGCAAGCTAGTTGTCTGAACTATGTCAGTGAAATACGGTCAGGGCTCCTCTGACCCATGTAGGCATCTGCTCTAGGATGACAACTCACACCCTGAAGCCCACTGAAAATCACAACCAAGGACATGTTAATGGATTGATGAGCACCTAAAATTAGGAAAGTCTAACTCCACCCTTGCAACTCCCCACCCCTCACCCCAGCTAGAAGGGAAAGATGAGGCCTAACAAGTTCCAGTGGGCAAATCCCTGCTTTATCATGAATTTGGAGTACAAATGGTAAAACTTGGCATTTATGGAGAATTAGAATAATGAAGCACTCCACTGCGGGACATACCACTTACTGGACAGCTTCTCTTCAGTTCTCTGTTAACAAAATTACTTGCAGGAATATGATTTCATCCCAGAGCACAGATCTGTGGGGAAAAAAAAAAAAAGTTGCTGTGTTTCTTTCACCTGGGAGGGACATGGCTTTGATTCCTCTGCTCTTTACCTTCGCAATTCACACTTTATTAAAGCCATTAAACCCTCCATAAATACACCGATAATGATCAAGTGGCACTTCTTTAATAGACAGTAAGTAGCCTGCTACATCTCAATGAAGCGGGCTGTTAAGCAGACACCAGACATTTCCCACAAAGACACTGCTTCCCAGTGTTTACGCCCTTCAGATACTTAGGGAGATGTCACATCACGTCTTGATCACTGCTGTACTGATTCAGCTCTTTTCATCTTGCCCTTGTAAATCAATCCTTCCAGCCCTCAGTCATTTGTCGGTTGTTCTTATATGAACTCCCTGCTATTTGACAATATCTGTCTGGTAAGAAGAAGCCCAGAAATGAGCACAACTTTCCATATACATTAACGTTGAAGCTCCGCCATCCCTCTGGGATTTTTGATCTTTCTTCTGCTTGTTATTTCCAGAAGGCTGCGGAAGGCGGCTCTGCTCATGAAGCAGACTCTTGACTGGGAGCTGAGATTTGCAAAAAACCCAAACAAACAGGGGCTTTGCCCAGACTTTAAGACTACTTTTATACATTAAATGTGCCTGGACTGTCCCCTCCCCCTGGGAATAGCCAGCACTGAACAACCCACAGCCGTACTATTAAAATCCTTTACCCTTCAAACAAGGTGTCCACAACTGCATGGTGGTAGTGGCTGGTGTCTGGTCATGATTCCTGAGTCCTGGGAAGCATTTGAAAGTAAGTTTATTATCCTAGGTCATTACTATGTCCAGGACTGTTCCCAGTAACTGACCAGTTTAACAGTTGAGTCCCAGTGCTGGAAATGCTCTCAGGCACTCTTAAATTTACTAGTAGCCGTGTGGTCCCAGTGACCTTTATTCTCCTACTTTCTGTGCAAAGAGGAATGGGGAATATTCCCAACGTATTATAATTCATTCATGGGAGAAAATGTCTAGCCCAGACTATGAGACCCCAAAGAAAAGGCTGAAGGCAATAAGCAGTTGAACTGTAAGCTGAAGGACCAACCTTTGTATCTACATACCCCACACAACTCCTCACACAACTCCTTCAGATTGTTTGCACAGATCCTTCTTTAATCTGGAAAAGGGACATCTGAGGGGGGACCTAATCACCACTTATAAATACTTGAAGGGTGGGTGTCAGGAGGATGGGGCCAGGCTCTTTTCGGTAGTGCCCAGTGACAGGACAAGAGGGAATGGGCACAAATTTGAGCACAGGCAGTTCCACCTAAACATGAGGAGGAACTTCTTTACCTTGAGGGTGGCAGAGCCCTGGCACAGGCTGCCCAGGGAGGTGGTGGAGTCTCCGTCTCTGGAGTCATCCCAAACCCGCCTGGATGCGTTCCTGTGCCCCCTGCTCTAAGGTGGCCCTGCTCTGGCAGGGGGGTTGGACTAGATGATCTACTAAGGTCCCTTCCAACCCTATGATTCTGTGATTCTAGTATATGACCAGTTTCTTTCACGCAGGAGGAACAGACCACGAGGGTCTGAGGCCCTGTTCCAGTACAAACTGGAACGTCTGGACCTGTCCCAGTACAAACTGCCAGCTATAGCCCAAAGCCCCTGAGCCTGAGGACAGCAGGGAGTGGGATGATCATAGAATCACAGAATCATAGAATGTGTTGAGTTGGAATGGACCTTTGGGCCCTAAAGGGACCTAAAGGACATCTAGTCCAACCCCCCTGCAGTAAGCAGGGATATCTTCAACTAGATCCTATTGCTCAGAGCCTCATCAAGCCTGGCCTTAGTGTAAGGCAGTCCTGGAGGAGCAAGGAATTGGACTCAATGACCCTTATGAGTCCTTTCCAACTCAAAGTCTTCTATGATTCTGTGATACAATGTTTGCGTGTGGATCTGAACTTGGGTTTACAGTGATGGAGCAGACCTTTTTGCCTGGCAGAACAGGCATTCCCTGCCAGAATACAGACCGGATTTATGAAGCAGAGTCCTTATCACCAGAAGATGAGCCCTATCCAGGGTTAATCTTCAGCAGCAGCAGGTTGAGTTAGAAAGTTCATGGCTGACATAGACCCTGCTACATTGCATATGCATGCATCAGAAGGGTGCTAATAACCCAAAAGGCTAAGAAGTAGAAAGCCACTTGTATCTCTGTTAGCAAAGCTGTTTTCACTGGGAGCCGTATTCCTCTCTCGTCCTGGAGATGTGGTAAGGGACAATGAATTCATCAATCTGTCATTTAAGATTGTTCGCTTGACAGCTCCAAAATGCATCTTAAAGAAACCCCAAACATTAAGGGTTTTAATAATTTAAGTTACTCTTAAATATGCCCTGCAATTCAAATCCTTGGAGTGGTTTAAACGTTTGAAAGAAGTTCAATCTGGACAGCAATTTAAAGCCAAGATAGATGAGTTCAATTTGGCTGTGCATTGCAGACTGGCACAGGACCTAGAAGGCCACGGACCTGACATCGCTTTGCACTGAGAGTCTCCAGAGATGTCCATATGAAACAGTGACTAGGTGGATGGCCAAGTGTGGAGTGGGATGCAAAGACATTGCCAGGAGAGCTACAGACTGGGTGAAGGAGAGACTAAAAAGTGCTAGGATTACAGTAGTTTCGGTTGCTGTTTGACCTAAAATATGTCCATGGAGAAACACCTCTGGTGAAAGTGAGTTCGGATCCAAACGGCAGTGATCTCTAACTCTCATCTTTGCTGCCGGTGAAAAATGACCTTGAGGTTTATTAAACCAAAATAGTTTTAGTGGTTCAGAAACCCTCATCTTGGGTATGATTTATTTAATCATTCAAGTGGTATGAGCCACTCCATCAAAGTACTAGTTTTCTCTCCATTAACTATCAAGACAGATGAGTCAAATTAGTTTTGAGGGAAACACCTGAGATATCTACACAGTAGGCATCTAGACTGGTCAGATGAAACCCATCCTCAGTACAAGAGAAGAACCGTATCACCACTGATTTCTCTCCCACAGGCCTTAATCTCCATAGAAATTACCCTAGACTGATCTCTCTTGGTTTCTACACATTGCTGTTTATTCCTACTAGTCTTATTTTTGATCTGAGATCAATATAGGCCCAGCACAATGAGATGTCAAATCTGCTGGCTGTAGACAACATCAGGCTATAAACAATGGCAATGAGGTGATCACCCTAAAGAAAATCAAAGAAAGAAGATCATGAAAAAACTAATGTAGTCCCAATTCTCATGTCTTTTTCAAGTGCTCTGAAAGTTGTCCTTTGTGACCAAATCTCTGTATCAACATTCAAGTACTCAAAAATGCGGTTACATGAGTCATGACCTTCCAAACTGAAGTAGCATTTTTCTCTCTACTGCATGGGCTGAAGAACTGCCAACTCGCAGACAGAGGTAAGAGACCATGCTATAGTGAAGTAGAAGAAGAAGATGAAGAAATAAAGTCTCCCACTACAAATGCTTTTAAACACTTCAAAAATCTGCAAGTTGTTTGCAAACCACAAAAAACACTTGCAAGTATTCACATGGAAAGTCCATGTGGAAATAGATTAAAACATGAGATGTGTAGCAACAAAGACTGCAACGATGTCATGAGACCTTAAAGTCCTGCAGGTCCCAGCACCTCCATTCCACATGTCCTCACACATCACAAATGATATCAAGAGACCTGAAACATATTTTTTCCCCACAGTTCACCCTGAGTGAAGACTGTCTAAATTGACAAATACCGGATTGCAAATGAGGATCTCCGTCCAAGTCCACTGAAAGGAGTAAAGGATTCCCCATTAACTTTGTTGAGATCCGTGAAGAGCTCCAATGCAGAAGAACCAATGTCACGAGCTGACACCTCCTGTAAACTTTCTCCCCGAGGCTTAAACATTATCCTGCCTAGCACATTCAAGAGTTATCTTCATAACCCCACTCCAGCTAACAAGAGGCTGCTCCGATACTGACTGGAGATTAAATTATAATCACATCCAATTCCTTTCCCCCCATTCCCAACAGTTTCATTACTCTCCATAATCAGACACTGACTCACATTCTTCAGACACAGCAACCAATATTGCCTTCCATATTTCACAATAAAAATTGCATGTGAACCCATGTCACCGAGAATTAATTTTTGTAAGACAATGCTTATATTAACCATTCATTTATTGACTTCTGTTTGGTGGGTCAATTTTGAAATTTATGCTCTCCTGAGATCCACACATTGACCTCAGTTTCATCTCAGGTCAATATTTCCTTCTCAGGTCAATAAATCTTGAAACTGACCGTAGCAGAAGTCAATAGTATCTGCATATTCTTATATTACCAGAAGGTTGGTAACATACAATTGTGTGTCTGAGAGGTGAGGAAGCACAAGAGACACCAAGAATGAGGTATTAAAATGGAATTCTTGCTCAATAGCTCTCCTTCTCATCCATCTATAGAGTTAGATCTGCCAGCAGTAGAGAAAATCGTTGTTTACGTTATTTATTAGTATATAAGCATGTGAGTATCCCGTGACAGAGAGACACCCATGCTGAGAACAAAAAAAGACATGGAGTATAGTAGGTCCTGGCCCTAAAGATCACATAAAAGTGAAGAGCGTAGAAATCATGACTCTCAAAAGTAATCAGGGGAGTCTCTACATATCTCCTTAAAGGAGAATTTTATGTGGGGACTGGAAAGAAAATGAAGAGATCACTTTGTAGAAGTTCATGGGAGGTTTCTTCCAAGTCAGGGAAAGCATCAATCTGTCTACATGAAAATCTGCTAAGGGAGCAATAGCATCTGCATTCTTGGTTTGATTGGAGATGAGAACTGGTCTTCTGGCTGTGACTGAGAGATGAGAGGCAGGATGGAGACAGACTGCTGAGAAGTCAGACAGAGAAAATGAGTAGCTGACACACTAGATGGATCCCTGATCTGCCAAAGCAGTACTGCACGCAAGCTGGAAAACTGTGCCGAGAGGCTCCAGGACCAAGCAGCATTTATGGAGCAAGTCACTCATTCATGGATGGTCACCCAACAGTGTGGCCAACATTTCCTCTGGTCTCTTGCTTCCTGCTGGGATTCTTGGGAGTCTGAAAGATCCACATGCCCGTGGATCTCTCTGTGCTTTCCAGCTTCCTCCTTTCCAACTCCTCCTTTGTGTGGAGTCTGTGCAGCCTTTTCCTCCATGGAGGCACCGTGGACCCTTTTACCCAGCTACAGGTTTTCACAGATTTTTCATGAAATGAATTATTTAAGAGCCCTCTTTTTCTGTCAGACCTGATCTAAACTGGCTTGGGAATTTAGAGCTTCCAGGAGCTGGGGATGGCCAACAGGCAGACAAACACACAAACAGCAGGTTCCTGTCTGCCTCTTACAAGCTGTAACAACTTCTTCTGGGACAAAACCTCTTCCCTCCTTCTGGCCATACTATGAACCCTCTTGGGTCACCGCGTTAAGATGGGCTTTTTCCTGAAAGCCCTGAAGCCCAGCTTTAAGTACTGTTCTGCTCCCCAAGCTTTCCTTTGAATCAGGGCTCTTCGTGGAAAGGTGTGGTTGGATTGGGATTGCCCTCTGGTCTCCTCCACGTTCTGGTGATGGTCGGACGGGCAATATTTATTTGGCCTGTTATAAAGTTATCACGGCTGGGTTTTTACAGGCAATCCATAGGAAAAAAAAACTCTTAACCAAAGGAATATTGGCAGTGCATAGATAAAAGAGTAAGAATATTTCTCATTAAAGGAAAACCCAAATGATTTTGAACCAGATTCCAAGTCAACTCTTCACATTACCCACAGAGCAGCATTCCTGACACATGAGTTGGCTCATGTCAGCGACAGACCTAGTGTGTTTCTAACATGCTGAGCCAGATGGTGAAGGAGAGCCAGGAGAATGTGGGTCTGTGTGGCAGAGGGCTCAGAGAGATCTATGGAGCACGGCAGGATCAGTATCAGGGTCCTGCAAACCAGGGGTGGGTGTACAAACCCTAGTTTGGGAACCGTCACACACTGGGATCCCACAGTGCTCTGCAAAGCTGAGGGTGAAATTTCCACCAGTGTAGGTGGCTGCACAGAGGGGTTAAACGCCGTACACGTGATCTTCTGAAGAGCCTGGAACAGAACTTGGAAAGCTTCCAAACAACCACCTTCAATTAATTCTCCATGGTGTGAAGGTGCCCATGGTAAAGCAGTGCCCAGATGTTACATCCAGACCTCACAAACCTTCACGCACCAAGACTTCCCTTGGAGCCACAGTGCCGCAGCCAGCCACACGTGCTTTTGCTCTTCCAACCAAAACCTCCAGTCTTTGCTTCACAGGCGCTCCCAGGGCTGAAGTTCATCCTGCTTCACGGACTTTGGTCTGATCACTGCCTCCCCCATCCCTGCTGCTGCAGAGCTTTCCTCCTGAAGGGTGGGATGCAGCCCCCCTGGGTAGAGAAGACAAGTGGGTTTCAAGGAATTGTAATTCTCCCTCCCACCTTCCCCAGCTGAGAAAGCACAGCTGTTACCTGTCTTCTCCTCCACAGCTCCAGCACAGGAGCCCCGTATCCTGCCAGCCACTTATCTTCCCTGCCTCAAGGCTTTCCTGACAGAGCAAATGATCTGCCAGACCCAGCTTAATGGAATTGTAATTGCCAATTAAAAGCTGTCCTGTTAATTGCAGCAGCTTGAAGGTTTGAGTGTGCATTCGTGGTGGTGCATGAGCCAGTGTGAGTTCCTGAAGTCTGCTGCTGAAATTGATGGGCTGCCCACAAGGAAATAAACTTGGGAATAACCAGTATCTTGTGAATTTTGCTGCTGTTGAAACACCACCCGGAACTCCCCTCTGGCCTGTTCAAGGGAATGAATCAGCTAAAAAGCAAGAGAGGAAGACGAGCAGTGTGAAGGGGGAGAATTTGGTGTCACGGTGGGGCAAAGCAAACAGGTGGAGCCATCCGAATTACCATCGGTCCAGAGGGTGAGCTTGATGGACGTTAGGGAAAAGTTATAAGAGAAAGCTTGCAGATTTACTAAGGCAGCTAATGTCTTAACGAACAAGGTGTGATAATTTATCACACTTCTGTAACTTCCAGCACAGTGTCCAGATCCAACAGACTTGTGCTGTCAATCCAAGGGACTTTTGAGCTTAGGTGAAAAGAAAACACCTGAACAGAGGGAAGAAATATATTTTTTTTCTTTTCTGTTCTCTGAAAGAACAGAAACCGTACTTTTTTTTTTTTTTTTAACAGAACAAGGCTCTTTTGAACTCTCCGCAGAATGACAGCCTGTTTCCAGACTTCCCTTAGAGTCCCGATTTCCCACTGCTATGCATGTAACTGTTGATACCTGTGCAAAGTAGGCATTTGGTTGTCCAGTTCCACAGGGCAATGTCCCTCATCCACTGCTCTCTGTATTAAAAAAAAAAAAAAAAAGATGGAGGCAGGACACTTTGCATAGGAACTTGGTCTGCAAAAGACAACATTCAGACACCTGGAGTCTTTTTCCAGCTCTGTCACAAACCCTTTCTCTGACACTGGGCGCCTTACTTAAACTCAGGTTTTGCACAGAGATTTCATGCCAACGTAACCAGAGGGACCAGAAGAAAAAGAAGGCAATATCTTCTACCAAAGGCAAGAGATTTGCAGTATCTTCCTTGAAGCTTTCCTTATTTTCATCTATATTGTAGCCAAGAACATAAGGCCACCCAAGATAGAAACCCACCTCCATGATGTACATTGTGTCTCCCTTTCACAACCACGGGCAGAATCGCTCACTGCTCTTCCTGGGCCAGGACCAGGCCCCTGAGCAAGGAGACAGGAGAGAAGGATATAAAAAGGTTACTAAAAAGCCATAGCTGTTTAAACCTCATCACTTATAGATGTATGGATAGTTCAGCTACACAGGTTCTTACGAAGACCGTCAGCATTTCACCAGCCTTTGCCTTGACTGTTTTCATACTCCCGTAGGCTGTAAGTGAGGAGGTCTTCCTGGGTGAGGGTGGTTGAAGAGCACAGGTCTGTTCTCATGGGAAAGGCTTTTCATGTTGACCACTTGAACTCTTTCCAAATCCATTGCTGCCTCCCCATGGGGCCATCCTGAGTGCCTCCCCTCCACACCATCCAGCCTGGGACCCTGCTGAGTGCACTTATCCTCCACTGCTGCCAGGAGCCTCCAGATCTATAGCAAGAGGAGATTAGCTCTTTGGCTGGGGTTGGGAGATATTCATCTGCCTGCACATCTCCGGTCAAGCAGAGTCTGAGGGATCCATTTATCAGGGGAGCTAGAGAGTTGTGGTGCTGTCAGGGGACATTTCATCGTTGTGTGATGTGGCTTCTTTTGCATCTTCCCTTTCTATTTTGAACAGAGACAGTTTCTTCAGCAGAGAAATTGATGCACCTCTGCTCTGATTGGGTTGTTCTTCCAAGGAGTAAATGCTTCTACCAATTCCCTAGTTTTGTCCTATTTTTTTTTTTTCCATTTGCATCTCACCCCATACCAGGAGAAAGGTCTCCGTATCCACCCACAAAGGAGGACTGAAGTCCTTCCGCAAGGGAGATACCTTCTTGCCCTCTGAATATGCTTCTCCAACTTTTTTTTCGTGATGTCTCATCTTCAGATACTGAGCTGAGCCATGAAGTGGGGTCTCGGAGCTTCTTTACGCATGATGATATCTCTGGAAGAAAATCTCAGACTTTCCCCCCGAATCCACATGGTCTGGCAAGAAGCCAGGTGATATGCATGGGAGGCTGAGAAGACATCCATGAAGATCAGGTCTGTTCAGTTCCCCAGGAACAGAGGCTCCATGTCCTCTTTGGGCCTTTTTTCCTTTGATTAAAAACTTTCATGGGGCTTCAGGGCACCGCACCATTTTTTCTTTTACCAAGTGCATGCATCGCCTGCAGTGTGGGCTGGAAAACTTTTAGTACAAAGTCCCTACTCCAATGCCCCAGGGATACCTCAAGAGGCTGGAAAGACTCATTGACAATGTGGCAGGCCCTGTTCAATAGTAATCTTTTAAAATCTGGAGGACAGAGGGCTGTTCTTTAAATTTCCTTGAGATGACACTACATTGACTGATGTCTCCTTCTCACCCTGCTCTCTTAAATCCTGAATTGACATCATGTGCATTTAGCCAGTTTAATGTGTCTGTAAATGCTGGTAGTTTGGGGTGAAGGTAAAACATCAGCATGCAGCCTTCTGAAAACCTCACCAACAGCCCCCAAATCAATGAATGAGTTTTCCAAATCATGAATCTACCTAAAAAAAAAAAAAATAAAAATCACATTTTCCAAACAGAAATAAATGTTGAGTTTATTTTTATTTGATTACCTGCCTTTGAGTCTGTAAAATCCATATTTTAATGTGTCTGTCTGCAATTAAGTCAATTAGACAATTAGATCTAGAATGTGACTTTATGAAAATAATAATAATTTAAAAAAAAAAATTACCTATAAACACAATGTAGGAGCTGGTGCTTTAACAAAAAGAAGACGCTCTTCACATACCAGAGCGCAGAGCTGTGGGACTCTTTGCTAGGGGATGCTGTGGATTCGGTTAATGGTTTCAAGAGGAGACTGTACACATTCTTGGAAAAGAGATCTACTGAGTGTTACTAAAAAGACAAGTGACAACAGGCTCAGGAAATCCCCTGTGCTAAGAACATGTGGAGCCCGGGAGATTGTTAGAAGAGGTATCACACATTTGTCCTCTCCTTAATTTTCCGATTGAAAGAGCCTGCTTAGGGCCACCATTGGAAAGAGGGCTTTGGACAGGATGGACCCTTTCTTCTGCTCTCATAAATCAATGGTGTTGTAAGACCGTGGATAAGTCTCAGGAGTGACCATGTTGACTTTGGCCCTTTTGACAGTCATTTCGTTATCCACTTGTAGAGCTATTTTTAACAAGAGCTCCCAACCCCTCAAATTCGGGTGTTGGAAATCTGAGTCAGCAATGCAGAAATATGCTAATCTTGTTAAAGCAATAAAGCACCAGCCCAAGGCATCAAAGGGGATTCGTTTCCCTTTTGTGTAAGCTCCAAGCAAGACCTCTTCTGCCTAATTTTCCTCTGCCTGTAAGCTCTTTGGTGGATGATTGTATCAATGAGGCCATAGAAGGTGTTTGCTATATGGAGGTTTGAGGAGTTTTAACAGGGTTCATCTCCCCCTCTCTGCGCACATGGACATCCTGAAGCTCAAAGGACCCTCCACAGGGAAAACCATCAGGCTCTGGTCTCAACTGAAGTGCTCAGACACTGCTGCCCCTTTGCTGGTGGTGGGCCTCAAGTTCACATCGTTCTCCTCTGCAGATAACCTTTATCAGCCTCAACTCCCTGCCTGCCTCAGAAATGGATCCTGATGCTTTCCCTTTTTTTCTCCCCTCCCATATAAACATCTTGCACTCTTGCAAGTAAAACACTGTAAGTGTTTCCTCAGTGGCATGAGGAAAGGTCTCATGGGATGGCTTGAACCAATGACTACTGAGTTGCTTTATCTTCTTAGGAATGCTTTGTGACCACGGAAGTGGCAGGTGGGTGGAAAAGGAATATGAGTATTGACATCCTCAGTCCTCGAGTCTCTCCTGGGTGCTGGGGAAGGCAAAGGGGTGATTTGGGATAGGGAATAGTTTGTATGGCACTGAGCAGCACTGGGGAGAGCTTAGTCCTAGCCAGGCTCTTCAGCTCAGTTGCAAAACAAATGAAGAAATATAAATAATGAGTAAGACTGCTACCTACCAGCTGTGAATGGTGTATCCAGAGGTACAGAGACACCACACCGCTGGCGTGGGTCGGGTACAGCTATATGAGCCAAAACAGACCTCCTGCAGGGCTAGCTTGGCTCCAGACAGGAGACAGCAATGCACATACGGTGCCGTCCCAATCTCATAAAACCTTCTGGACTGAAACAGCAGCTGCATAACCCCTGTGATCTCTCTAGAGCATCCTGCAGGGATCGTCTTAGCCTTAAAAAAAAAAAAAAATCCTTCTTCCAGGCATTACATACCCCAGAATCCCAGACACAACCCTCCTGCTTGTCGGCACTTAACTGAAGTACCTGACTTCAAAGTATTTTTGCCCTCAGCTAATTCTGTATCCAACAGAGAGGGTCGGGCAGAGAGCCAGCACAGCTTGCTGCTTTCCCTGGTTATGGGGTGTGCTCTCAGGTCCTTTGGATGGGCTGCACCTACTACCTGATAGTCCCTTTTACGCCCCAGAGAGTGCCTCAGGTCTCCTCCAGTTTTGTAGGAGGGATGTCTGGAGGGCACAGGGCTTGTTAAAACAAGATACAAGCCTGGATGCAAACATCATTGCCACCCCAGAGGAGTGCAGCGATCCCGACCTGCTCTCTCTCGCCGGCTCAGGTCTGTGTCAGCTTTTTCTTTGTTGTTCCTTTAAGCAGCTTTTCAAATTGATGCTATTGAGAGAAAAAAAAAAAAAAAGCG
>VXBO01016828.1:341152-364539 GCA_013400135.1 Rhinoptilus africanus
TCATAAGGTTCCTCTCCGCCCAGCTCTCCAGCCTGTCCAGGTCTCTCTGGATGGCGGCACAGCCTTCCGGGGTGTCAGCCACCCCTCCCAGCTTTGTGTCGTCAGCTCAAGTGGGTCCATGCAAACAGAAATTGCTCCTCCAGCCCACGACCCTTGTGCAGACATCACACAGGTTTGCACAGACCACACGGACACACATTCGCACGCAGATAGACACCCCGATGCCAAATAAACTCTTTTTCCACCCTATGAACCCACACATCCTCCAGCACCCACCCTGTGCTCTGCTGCTCCAGCCCTACATACATGTGGCCAATCCAGCCCTACAAGCGTGTGAAAACCTGCCCGTAGGCATATAGACCCCTACATGGTCCCTCCACGCTGTGCCACACGCCCCCAGCCCTACTGATTTTCCCGGCGAAGCCAACCTCACAAGAAGCCTCCTCACCCTAAGACCTGCTCCTAAGGGAGACCAAGGGGGTGAGGAACCCACCCCACAGTCCTCACCCAGCCCTTGCTCACCCACCAGCGCCCCAACCTTGCAAAGAAGCTTTACCAGCCCTTCCACCCTGCTCATATGTCTTCATTTGTCCTCTTCTCGTGCAGCCACTAGACGGCAGGTCAGGCTCGCAGAAATGCTCTTGCCAACAGGCAGTCGATGGGCTCATTTGTCCCAGCTCCCCCAAGTCGATGGGGCTGACACTCGGCAGTCAACGCTCTGATTAAGATGCCACAGTTGAGTTAAAGCGCACATTAAGATTTGATGAGTAATTGATCAGCACATCAACAGGGACGAGGGGCTGGAGAGAGAAGCCGAGTCTGCGGACACCTGGGTAAAAGCTCCAGTTGCACGCACGGGCTCCGTCTTTAAATAAAACTTATTAAGGACTTTGAATCTTAAAGGGATAATGTCGGGTTTATATGAGATGGGACTGCTATGGAGCCGCAGAGTGCAATAAACAGGTTTGACATAATATAAATGGTGATTTAAAATTCTGGCTCCCTCGTATCCTTTGAGGGGCACATCCAGACGGAGTGGGAGAGAGGGGGCTGGGATCGAGCTTAGCCAGATTGCGTTTATACCAATAGGAAACTGCTGACATTGATGGATTCGTTCCTGATTTTACACCAGCGTAGCTGGGTGTCTCTCACCGGACCGGGAGGTATAAATAGGCATGTGTGTGTCTGATACAGATATTCAGGGCTCCAGCCTCTCTCTTGCCTTTCTAAATTGTGCAATATTTGGTGGCTGGGGAAAAATGAATGAGAAGTGACTGTAAAATGGTACTACCTCGCTTTACAATTCGATCAAAGCCACACTTGTGCTTAAGTGTTCGTAGAAACAGGGACTTCACTGCCAGCCCGCCAGAAAAAAAGGTTTCTTTTAAACTCTATGCTGTCACGGGAAGATAATATAAGTAGATATAATATACCTATAATAAGAATACACAATTCTTGCAGAGAAAGCCCGATTTTCTTTTTACACTTATATCCATACACTCTATAATAAACATGCGCATGAAAATGTAAAATAAATCCTGTGCATCGTAGGTGAAGGAATATATGTTATAAATGTATGTCTCTTCCTTGTTCTTCAGGAAGGAAGATAGAAAAAGACCTGGTCCACACCCTGCACAGAAATAATAATGTTACGAGCTGCCATAAGAATAAATTCTCACTTTTTTCCTCCAAAAAAAGCAAAGTTATTCTGTGCTCTGGCATTTGACTGCAGCCAGCCCTTTCCAAAGGATTTTCTGTTTGGTTTCTGCCAACACTCAGTATCTTGTTTTGATGGGGGGGGGCGATCATTTGATGGAACTCACAGAGTTCGTCTCCCACCCACAGTTGTGGGCATGCTCCTGTAGCCAAACGAGCATCACCCTCCTGGGAAGGGACTTTGGGGTTGGTTTTTTTTTTCCGAGGAGGTAAATAATTACAGTGCAAATCAATAACTGAGTATTGCGGTGGGGTCTGGCTTTTCTTTTCTATTCCCTCAGCTCTTTTGGCTTCAGAGGACTCACTCCAGCAAGGCTGGGGGGGCAACAGCACAGAGAGAGACACATACCCTGTGTCGTCTCCTGTGCTCCCCTCTTTAAGCTCCATCTCTTCATTTAGGTGGCAGGATCCTGGGAGCAGACATTATTTTCATACGGAGGGTTAGCTCAGCTCTTACCTTAGTGCCAGGCTGTTTTCCAGCGGTGGTTCTGATGTTCTCATTTATCACGAGAAACGATAACCAGCAAACATCTGGAAAACTCATGGCATATAGACATCATTAAGCAGAAAAGAACTGATGACCTTTCTGAAGAAATAATAAAGGCTTGATTTCTTTATGCAAGGCTTCAAACCAGCCGGCACATTAAGTCTTTTTTCTTGCACCCCCGAGTTTTTATGTCTGAGAGCCCCAAAACACTGGTCCAACTGCACCAAAGGAGATGCTTGAGGAGCAGGGACACATTGCTACCCAAACAACCCTTTTGCTGATCGTTAATCATGTTTGCACGTGGACTACTCTCCTATCCGTAAGTGCACATGTGAAAAAATAACATCTTAAAAAAAATATATGCTATTAAGAGAAAGCTGGGGAAAACGCGCACAGGAACCTGGAATTATTTTTGGAGCAGGTGTCTAAGTGTGCAGCACATCATTTTTGCTGGAAAATGACATTTTATTCTGCTCGAAAATCCTGACGTCTGGAAATGGGTTTGCATTCTGAAGCCAAAAATACACATAAGAATTTGAAATTCATCCTCAGAACAAAATCAACCTGGAAATATTTTGTTCTGATGTTACACTGGTTTAGTTCAGTCAAATAAAAATGTTCCATCTCACTAGAAACGAAAAATGGCAGAAATGTCAACTTTATAATCCAATATATTGTTAAACCCAAGGTTTAACTATAAACACTTGAAGAAACCAGGATGCCTCGGCAGAGCTGAAGCAGTATGTTTTCCCCTGGCATTACAAAATATTTTGTTGCTTTGAAAGTGAAGTGAGACGGTTGAAACAACTCATTTCAATATTTTTAATATAAAAAACATTGTCACAATCAGCCTCATCCCAAGACGATTTTTGACAAGAATTTTTTTTTTTTTTTTTTCCGGGAGAAAATTCGACTATCAAAAAGTGTTGACCAGCATTTCGTGGCATTATCGCAAAGGCACAGCTTCAAATAATACTGAGATGGGTATAAGCTGCATCTCTACGGACTGCAAGATTTTGCCGGGTTTTCGCTTTGAGTGGGGGAAGGTACCTGTTACAAATTCAGGCAGTGGAGAGATGAGAGCTGGTCAAGAGCTTGGGTTCTGGCTGAGGACTAGCAGCACCGTGAAAACCCGTCCTGAAACAAAAGAAGAGGTCACAAAGCTAAAATTAAGGGGAAAAGTGACTCCACAGCAAGAAGAGGGTGAGAGACCGAGTCATGACTGCTCTGCAGGGACACGGAGGTCACACATGGCAGAGCCAAAACCACGGCCGAGCCACAACCTCCACTGAGCCAAATCCCACCAGGCTGGCCCAGAGGCTGGAGCTTCTGGCTAGGGCTTCAGAGATGCCCTGGATGCTCTTAAAGCGGCTTTAGTTTCCCTCCTTCTCTTTATTTCGTTTGAAGCAATGTGTGCCCAAGTGCAAAGGCTGCCCATGTCCAAATTTGAGGTTGGAAAAGCAAAAGGAGGAGAGGAAACTGCAGGCGTTGTGCTGCGAAGAGGCTCTGCTGGGGAAAGGGCAGTTATCTGCCTTCTGAAAGGAGCCCAGAACCCAAAAAAAACCCAACCAGCAAGTAAGTGTTCATGCATTCAGCAATTCAGTCTGCTAAGAACCGTTACACTTCATGATCTGATGGGACGATGCAATTCACCATAAAACCAGACATTAGGTAAAAAGTGAACGAATGGACTGCAGTCCCGATATTTGCCATCACACCTTGCAATTTTTTTTTTTTCTGTTGGCTGCAAAGGTAGCTAGAAATAGAGGCAGGAGGTCAGTGAAAGAAAAGCAAAATCCTGGGATTCCAGAAGCTGGAGATTTCTCTGGAAAAAAAAAAAAAAATTATATGGGTTGATGTTATTATGGATTTTTTTGAAGTCGGCATACCCTGAGGCAGGACGGTGCCGGGGAATCGGCAATGCCCTGGCAGTGTTCTGTGGGGCTGCGGCAGGGAACAGGCTGGCTTATCTGCAACCGCAATTGAAGGTGGCATTTTGAGTGTGCAATTACGCACATCCTTTCTTTTCTCATCTCCGCCAGCTCTTTCAATCCTGCTGCTCCTGCTAGTATTTACTGCTGAGGGCGGCTGAATTCTGTACACTGCCTGCTTGGCCTGAATTTCATCACACACACACACACACACTTATATATATACAGAGCATCCCACCTCCATCTGAATGCAGAGATGGCAAATAAAAAATAAATAAATAAAACAACAAAAAAAAAGCAGCCCTTTGTTTTCCAGCCATCTCTGTTTATTGCACGGAGGAGGGAAGGCTGCCACAGCGGGGTGAGGAAGGAAAAGTGGGGAGCACAGAGGAGACACGAGGAGAGACAAAAGGTTAAGAACTCCCATATTTCATGTAAATCTTCCTGTCTTTTTTTTTTTTTTTTTTTTTTCTCTCCTACCTCCCCGTTAATTTCAACCCTGCCTGCTCCAGTGGAAATTCCTGCTGTGGAAAGGTTTGGGGTTTTTTTTTTCTGTGAAAGCTGCGTTGGCAGCACATGGATTTTTTGCCTGCGCAGGAGCAGTTTTTGGTACCCTGGAGGCCACCAGCCCCTCCCTGCAGCTGCGATGTCTTCGAGAGCCCTGTGTCATCAGAGGTGCTCGGACTCTTCTGCCCCCAGAAGCCGTTTTTTTGCAAAATTTGCAGAAAAGCCATTCCTCCCCTGCAACGTCCACCCCTTTGGTGGATTTAATAGAAATTAAGCAATAGGTGGAAGCTGGTTTATAGTATTTATGGGTACTAGTAAAGGTGGGTTGGGGGAGAGGGTTGGCCAGGCATAAAATTCTGACCTCAGTGGTTTCTCCTGGCTTCTAAAGATGTTTCACCAACCTGATTCATAACACAAAGGGGTAAAATGACAATGGAGCCACAGCCCTGGCCTCAGCGACCACATAGATGTGGGTTCCCCCCCAGGTCCCTGCACCCTTCTTGCTGCTTCCCCTAGATGGGGGCTTTCCAGCCATGCCAGAGACACTTTCCACCCAGTGCTCTTCCATCAAGAAGGGTCAGGCAGGGAAGGACCAAAAAAAATCAAGGAGGAGGGACCTCTTAAAGTGCTAATTAAAAAATCAAGTCCGTTATTTGAGGAGACAAAAATCCATGAACCCTCCATCATTCAGCAGCTCTAGCCCAGGCCAAAATGACAAGAGCAGTGCCCCACGCTCCAGGGACATCCCTTTGTGACAAGAGGGACAAAAAAGGGATAAAATATCTCAGTTTGGACTTGGCATCCCAAACCCAGCCATCCCTCGGGTGAGTCTGACCTGTGCCAGAATAAGGTGGGCACACTCACTCCTTTCCCACAGCAAAGCAAGCCAAAGGACGGAGTGAGGGCTGGAGCTTTTCCTCCTGGTTTCTCCTTGCACAGCAAAATGGTGGTTCCAAACGCTGGTTCCTTTCCAGCATCCTTTGCATTTCTCCTCTGTTTTGACTTAAAATGTGACTTTGGCTTTCAAGTTTAAAAGAAAAGAAACAAGAGCTGACACTTGCGTCAATATGAAACAACAGTTTTTGCCTCATTTAGACTTAGCGCCATGAGTGTTTCTGCTTGCTGGTTTTTAAAAAGGAAACAAAACAACATTTGACACTGAGTGCTGGGTATCCCTTTCTTTCAGAAAGCTGCTTTGCAGCAAAACTTCCTTTTCACATTCAAAAGAGTGATTTAGGTTGGATGGGATCTCTGGAAATCTCGGCTCCAAATGCCCCTGGCTCAAGAAGGGCCAGCTTGGAGCAGGTTTCTGTACTTCAGATGTGAAAAATAATGTAATTTTCAGTTCAAAAAATTATCAGAAGGATTTCTATTTGCGGCTTCTCTTGGGAAAAGCTCTTCCTCTCCTGCTCTGTGTTTTTGGAAGCATCCCAACACTTTTCAACCATCTAGACGTTATCCAGGTAAAGGCTTTCATTAGCCACCACTAGCTCTGTCCTGGCTGATGGTCATCTGTATTAAATCATGCTCCGGGTTTGCCGGGGATAATTTAGCAAATGACTTGGCATTTGCAGTCTGCTCCCCCAAGAAAATTTGCTGTGCTTCTAACCACAAAAGGAGGCAGCGGGTGTACATTAAGTGCATGCATGCTGTGTGTTTACAAACACATCCAAACGCTGCAGATCAGCTTTATGAGCATCGTGCACGGCAGCGGATGCAAATCGCTTTAGCTCAGTCAATGAAGCCGGAGCGTTTCGCAGCAGCCACAAGACCTGGCCCTTTGCATATTCCTCTGCAGCGTATATTTATCTAACTAATCTTCAAGATATTATCGATAATCTTTGCCGTTTTCCTTTAATGAATGGCTGACATGCTCGCCTGGAAGCTGTTACTGGAGAGACCACCAGAGAGAAGAAATCAGATATCCTATCTCCAATCGTTTATCACTATCAGATCAGGGACGGAGCTTTTTCCCCTGTCTCTTTCCTCAATACCTCCCGGCTTGTTCGGTTATTAACCTCACTTAGCCTCCAGCAGAGCCTGGGAGACCAAACCAGAAAGGTTCACATTTTATTCCCCAGCTGCTCCGCGCTGGAAATCTTGGGGAAGAACAAGATAAGGAGGGAAAGCAAAGCAAGGCAGGGGAATCCTTAAAGATCTTGGCCACAAACGGGGTTTTCTTTAAACCATGTCACTCACCCAGTGACGCCAGCCTCTGCTGAGTCGGGAATGGAGGAATTACTCGCTTGTTATCAGCTCCCCACCAAGGACTGTGATCTCATTATCTCTCACAGACTAACGAAAGAGGGTTGCCAGCCAAGGATGCTGCAGGAGTGGAGGATCATGGAGCAAGGGATGCTACCGGCCGCCATGCTGCCATGAGCAAGACAGGCTTCCCAGCAAAGGGATTCAGTCTCTGAGTTAATAACCCTCCAGCAGCCAGGTTTCAACCCCCCAGCCATCCCAGGGAACAGCTAGAGGGTGTCTGCTTTCAGAGCACTTCTATCCAAGCCTGCATCCCGCAGGACTGCTAAAATCCCCGAGTTAGCAAGAGTCGGTGCCACAGGGCTGACCAAATCCTGTGTCCATTAACTACTTAACAAAATTCCTTCTGCCCGCCCCCCTGCCTCCAACACATTACAGTTAATGCTCTTCCTCATTTCCAGGCCAAAAGCCAAGGTAGATCTTTGCAGAACTGATTTCCCTCCTATCCTTGGAGTATTTGGTTTGCCAAAGGCTGCAGAACGAGCACTGCAGTCATCTGGTTCAGTCTGAACTTTCTTACCCCACACTCTGGCTAGAAATTTCTGGAAATATTCACAACAACCCCTTTTCTCAGTGCAATCCCATGAACAAAACAGGAGGCATCAACTCTGAAGTCCTCCATGCAGAATCTACATGCTGTGTTCAGTGGGACAGCAAATGTCTACACTTTCTTGCTCAACTGTCACAATTTAGGGGTTGCTTTTCACCTTCCACATGGCATCAGGGATCCTCAGTTATTTCTAATCTATGGGAAGTGGGAATGCTTCAAGCTTTCAAGCCTGGTCACACATCCATTGCCTTATCCCACCTCTCTTTTAAGGTGAACCTTAGCATGTGTTAGCCCACCTCTTCTCTGCACCCTGGCTTCACCTTGCTGTCCAGCTGGAAATCTAGTTGCTGGAAGGCAGCATTTTGCTCAATTAGGTCTAGGAACCCAGGTTTAGCAGATAAACCTGGATGTGACTTTGGACAGGACTTTTTGATCAGGGTATTGGGGGAATTCAGATCATCTGGATAGATGCCCTTTCATGGTGGCTGCTGGCAGCATCACCCTCCTAGGAGCCATCTCTTCATTTTCTCCTTCAAACTGGAAGTGTTATAACTTAAACCATAATGCAAATTTCCATCAAACCCATTTGCTCTGCACTGCAATCACCACAAACCTGCCCCCTCAGGGACTGCAATATGAATATACCATATGTTGATGGTTGCAATGAACACCAAGGGACATCTCGTATATGTTAATTTGAACACTGAAGGGGGTCTTGGCTGAGTTTGGACCACCAAGCTTGGAAGCCACTGAAAATCCTCTGAACAACTGATATGACAGCAAGAAGACTCTTCAATAGATCTTGACAGCTGTCCAGTTTTTCACATGCAAGTTGTGAGTGACAAGCTCTTTACACTTTCCTCATGATTGGGTGGATATGGAGATTGAGGTCCATACATCTGAATTAAAAGCCTTGGGCTAATCATGTAATCTCCTGGGTAGAGACATCTCAGGCACGTACACAGGCCCTCTTAGTTTGCTCCTTAGGGAGAGAAATTGGATTAGAAAGGCTGGTGGACCTGTGTGTCAGTGACCACGTGCACAGCATCAAAGGGGCGTTACCTAAAAACGTTACCCAAAGACTTATAACATGAACAGGATTGTCTTGCAACCATCTAGGTAAGCCGTCTTCCTAAAGATTTCACTCATTTGTATAATTTCGGTCACCACTTGCAGTTGATTCTGACTAAGGTTCGTACCTTATCTGCAAGCAGAAGGGTTTAAATCCTGCTTTGCGATTGCCAGGTCAACCTCTATTTCCAACAGCAGCTTGACAGGAGTCCTTGGCTTAAGGGAAGAAGAAATTCTCAGGACGCCATGAATGAGGCATCTTAGAACTTCATGGAGTCTTTTTTTCGAACAGCTAGAGATAAAGTCATTGTCCCTTTGTGCCAGGTGAGACACAGTCCCTTCACCTCCCTACCCTAAGTGCCTTCTTACAGAGTTAAATTGCATTTGCTTGTTGCTTTTCTCACTCCATGAAACACTCTTCAATCCCCACCAATGGTTTTAGGGTGTCCTCCGCTCTCCTTTGTGCCTCTCACGCTGGGGCATTCTGATCCATGGGGTATTTCCCACCTCTTTCAACCATCTTTCCAGATGTGGTAAACAAACCACATCTCCCTTCCGGATCCCCTGCTCCTTTGCTCTGGAAGCAGGACCTAGGGGAGGACCCCCAAGAGTTAACCCTCTTCAATGGCTGTCTGGGTGCATCTCTGTAGTTCCTGGGCTGGTGAAGCTCCCTGGAGCCAGTAATACTGCTGAGGGTTTCGGCAGGGCGACAGAGCCACTTAGTATGTGCCACTCTCAGTAACAGAGTGGCAGTGGCGGGACGGGGATGAAAGCAGATCCCCGCTTTCAGATGACACTTAGGAGCAGAGATAAGGTTTCTCCTGGGGGAGGAGGGGGTGAGGAGCAGACAAGGAGAGGATGGGTACAGAGGTCTGTGAGGGAGAAAGTGACATCTGTCATGGTCTGACAACCTCTGGTTGTTTATTTCCTACAGCTGACCCATCCCGACAGCTTGAAAAGCGAGATAACCAAGGGTTAAATCCTTTGCAGGATGAAGAAGTCTCCAGTTCCATTTAAGTCAGTCAGGCAGGGTCAAAGAGGAGGTGCTTCCTGGTGTTGGTGCAATGAGCTGATGTGGTGCAGAGCGTGGAGAGAGGATATCCAAGGACAAACCCTTGGTGCACCCTCGGTAAATTTGCAGACAATACTAAGTTGGGCAGGAGTGTTGATCTGCCTGAGGGTAGAAAGGCTCTACTGAAGGATTTGGACAGGCTGCATTGATGGGCCAAAGCCAATGGTATGAGCGCCAAAAAGGCTCAGTGCCGGGTCCTGCACTTTGGTCACAACAACCCCATGAATGCTACAGGCTTGGGGAAGAGTGGCTGGAAAGCTGCCTGTTGGAAAAGGACTTGGGGTGCTGATTGACAGCCGGCTGGATATGAGCCAGCAGTGTGCCCAGGTGGCCAAGAGGGCCAACAGCATCCTGGCCTGTAACAGAAATAGTGTGGCCAGTGGGACTAGGGAAGTGATCATACCCCCGTGCCAACCCTGGTAAGGCCACATACCCCTGTTCCAACCCTGGTAAGGCCACATCTAGAATACAGTGTTCAGTTTTCTGGGCCCCTCATTACAAAAAAGACACTGAGGTGCTGGAGCGTGTCCAGAGAAGGGCAAGGAAACTTGTGAGGGGTCTAGAGAACTAGTCTTGTGAGGAACGGCTGAGGGAACTGGAGTTGTTCATCCTGGAGAAAAGAAGAGTGAGGGAAGACCTTATTGTTCTCTACAATTACCTGAAAGAAGGTCGTAGTGAGGTGGGGGCTGGTCTCTCCTCCCAAGGAACAAGCAATAGAATAAGAACAAAATGGGCTCAAGTTGTGCCAGGAGAGGTTTAGATTAGATATTATGAAAAAAATTGTGACTGAAAGGGTTATTAAGCACCAGAAGAGGCTGCCTAGGGAAGTGGTTGAGTCACCACCCCTGGAGGTGTTTAAGAGATCTGTAGATATGGTATCTAGGGACATGCTTTAGTGGTGGACTTGGTATTGTTAGGTTTACATTTGGACTCGATCTTAGAGACCTTTTCCAACTTAAATTATTCTATGATTCAAATCCAGCTCCTAGCAAAGAGGTGACTTATTTCTGTACTCAGACCAGTACAATATGCTAACCAAGGTAGCCACGTTGATTGTCCCCACACGGACATGTTGGTATCAGGCTGGAGGGCTCAGAGATGGGTGGAAGGTCCAGCTACTTTGTCCAGCTACTCCAGTGGCTATTTCTGGGCCACTACCCAGAAATCCTCATGTAACAGGTTATGAGTGGAGAAGAGCATCCCAGCCAGTGGAGGAATGCACCAGCAGGCAAAGCGTTAAGAGAAACCACCCCAGTGAAATACACTTGGTAAGAGCTGGATGAAGGAGAGGGAGAAGAGATTGAAGTAGAGCTGGACCTCTCCTCTATCCCCCTGTTTGATTTTATGGGCTCTGAAATGTTGCCCATCTGCCCTCGGTGTATTCTGCTCTTTTTTAATTGAAACGGACAGAGGGTATTGACTAGCTATCAAAATTCATATCTATGCAACATTTCATTTCCAGTGGCCTCAGCACTCTGCCACCACCTCTCCGTTATTCCCCGTCATTTCAACATAAAGGCAACTGTCACTTCGATAAATGGCCCCTAATGGTGGGTGGTGAAGGTGGGAGCTGGGGAAGAGCCACGGGCAAGGGTGGGACAAAAAGCTTCCAGATCCTAGTGGAAAACTTCATCAGGAAATTAAAAAAAACACTCCAAGGGCTTTTTTTTTTTTTAATAACTGGGAGATTTAATTAATTGATTGACTATTAAGGCTAATATAATTTTGATGATGTCGCCTATCTTTTCTGCCATTGATTTTAAGTCACGGTCTCTTTTTCGCCTTTTGGTTGTATTTTTGGTAATGGGGCCCATTGTTATTAAGATTCAATTGAATTTTCACTATCTCTGCACCATAAGACAGACGAGTCAAAAAGAAGGATGGAAATTAGTGTTATTGGTATTTATTCAATTGAACATTCACTGCTGCTGTTTTGACTCTTCCTTTTTGCCTCAGCAAGTTGCTCTTTACGACAGATAGCAAGAAAGAAATGCCCACACAGTTTATTCAATTGAATTTTCACTTACTTTCCCCTCCACATTAAGTGGTTTTGGTAATGGGAGAATTTCTTAATGTGGGAGGAGAACAAAGAAAAAGAGAAACAGGATCCAAAGCAAAGGTGCCTGGTTTTGATGTTGGCAGCGAATAGTTAGAGGTTGCAGCAAGGCAAAGGGCTCAGTCTTGTTTTTTTCATGATATATTGATGCTCAGGTGGGTATCTTGGGCATGGAGTCCAGCTGTGCCACCAGAGAAATAAGTCAACCCCTTTTTCTGGTATCTCAAAACTATTGTAACATCTGCAGGTGCTCAGACCCCTGCAGCTCCGTGGACGCACCCCTTGATGCTCATACCCCCGTAGCACGCAGAGCTTCATGCATTTTCATAGACTCATAGATTTGCCTAGGTTGGAAGGGACCTTTCAGATCATCTAGCCCACCTTTCTGTACCTATAGCAGCAAATAAAATAAGCCAGGCAAGTTCTTTGTAATGACTGACATGCACAGGTCACATCAATGCTGTCGCTTTCCAAAACCTATGAGAAGGCAGACAGTGGACAACCATGCTTGAGTCACTGAGATGGTGCACACACACCTTCTCCTTCTGCTGAGGGTTATAGTATCAGGGTGAGCTGGGCCCCTAAACACAGACACAAGCATCTTTCCTTACAGGACAGACACAAAGTCTGGGTCCTCTTTGGTGTAAGAACAAAAAATAGGCTTGGCTTATTTGTAGGCAGAGAAAGGTCATCCTCAGCCTGATGTACAGCTTGGGTGAAAACAGTGAAGCAGAAGTTCTCCTTGCCACTGGGTCTGTCTCTCTAAAACATCAGGATGGCTTTTTGCTGGCAGTGCAGGTTTAGGACCCTTGTTCTCTGCATCAGCAACTCTCCAGTTCCTGTCAGAGCAATCCGATCATCCTCGGCAGAAATACAGGAGAAGATTGTTAGGTCAAGCCACCATGGGTGAATGTGCCTTGGTGCCACCAGCCAACACCTCCAGCGCTGTTCCTAGTCCCCAGCCCAGCAATGCCACTCTTTGCCACAGCTGTGCCTTGAATCACACATTTATCCATTACCAGCTTAGCTGCAGCACACTGCAGCAGGGCTGCGAGTCCAGACAGATGGATAGTTACGTGGGGGTCGATAGCTGTTGGATGTGGACTTTCTACTTGGCCTGCTGCCCTCAGGTTTCCTTTCTGACATTCAGGCGGTGCAAAACATCCAGAAACATTTGTTCTGCTATTCCCATCTATGCTGCCAGGACACCAGACCCTACCAGGTTCTGCATGCCTGTGCTTCTCTCTCCTTTGCCATGGTCTTGGCCATGCAGACCAGATCCTGACTCCATGCCCTAAACCTGACACTGGTAGACCTGGGAAAGACCCTCCATTTCCCAAGTGTTTTGCATAGCTCCTGCTGGGCAGGCTGCCCACCCACATTCCCGCCTCAGCTCAACCATGCAGCATCTGCCATCCCTGAAGGACACTGTCCCTGCCCTCCCTCCTTCCCCTCACTGGTATGTACCCATGAGGCCAGCCTCACTGGTACTGCGCAGGACTTGTGGCAAGTAAATGCTACCCTGTAAGCATGTGTTTCCCCTCACATTCCACAAATGCTTTGACATTCCTGCCTGTAGAGACCACTGCAAGCCTGAGTGACACCTGTGGCAGGTTGCTCAGGTCCTTGGACCCACCCTCCCCTGAGAGAAGTGGGGAATATTCAAGAGAGACACAGGGACCTGCACCATCGGCACCGTGCTCTGGCATCTTCCTGCATCAGGTCACCTTTCCATTAGATGCAACCTGTTTCTTTTTGAAGCTTCGGATACCTCCTTAGTAAAAACAGCACTTCTACATGCAGGTGGAGAAGTGCACCGAGCCATCCACCCATGTCAACTCAGACATCCCCCCATGGCCCTTCTTCCACGAGTTCAGTGAAACTCATGACCTCTGGTGTCAAAGTCCACCCTGCTAGTGGTATTAGCAGTGTATGAGGGAGACCATGGGGGGGCTGGGTTTGCCTCCACAGCACAATGGAGCTTGCTCACCCCAAGACTGATGCTAGCAGGGCTCCTTGCTGTAACACATGGGTTCAAAAACACCTTTGCAAGATCCAGGATCCATGTCTGTTAGTACCTTTTGAATACTTTGCCAAGGTTGTGTGAGAAACACACACAGTGCAGGATATCCTGCACCAACCATGTGCAGGAATTTGTTCTTCCCACCACACACCAGACAAGACATTGTCACTGGCTACCGATTTCCTGCTACTCGTGCATGGCTCCAGAAGCAGCCTTACCAGAAATAAATCCGACAATTAAACTAGCATTATGACATTAGCTTTTAAAACCCTCGTCCTATGAAATAATGGCCCTGTGTTAGCACACCGCACGCGGAAAGCAGCAGGGGCGTAAAACTTTTATTATTAAAATTAACATTTAAAACCCGTACCATGAAGTAATGTGTGAGGTGAGCGTGGATAAATCAGACAGTTAAACTAGTAACGTAACATTAGCAGTTAGAATCGTGACCATGAAATAAAGTCAAGGTTAGAAAATGGATAAATCAGGCGTCTCAGTGAGAACGTCTTTATGTTAACACTTGAAAACCCCTGACCAGGGTAAAAAAGAGACAGATGGGGATATTAAACAGGGCACAAAAATGACCAGTACGGGGTTCTGGTGTTGTGCAGCCATAGGCTAAATAAGGAGTCACTCAAGAGGGGAAAAGCACCAAAGAGGAGATGGGGGCTGGTCAAGCTGTTTTGGAGGCTGCAGGGATGTCCAAAAACAGTAAGTAAACATTCATCTCCTCCCAAGAAAGTGATGTTCCCTGAGGTTTTGTTGCCTGGCCTGAGGATGGCTGGGCTCCAGGACTGGTGGCACTTGGCATAAGCTGGAGGTAACAGTGGGCAGCAGCTGGAAAACCTGAAGGGAATGGTTCATTCACTGGTGACAGCCACACTGGAGGTCTCCTCAGGACACTTGTACTTAACTGTTTTCTCCACAGTGACAACCTGCACCTCTATAACGTTGGCCGTGATCTATATTGTCACCACAAGCCATTAGGCAAAACTTCCAGCACTGCTCCACACACCAGGAACCTTCCTTACCAATATTGTCTTCTGACTGTGAGACTCAGGCCTTGTTTTCTACCATGAAGTTTACTAGGACCTTTATCCATTTTTGCTCTACAATCCTTTCCAAGAAGAGGTAACACCAAGTTGCTCTCATCTACTCAGCAAAACCATCATGGGATGATCAAATTCAGTGGGGAAAGACTAGAGACAGAAAATGATGCCCAGGTGTTTTTTTCCTTCTCTGAATGGCTGAAGGGGACCGAACCCTTGGCTAGAGAGGACTGGGAAGTCTATTTCTAGCAAACATGGTCTTAGGGGGTTACACAATGTAGTGCCAAGTTGTCCCCAAGTCTTTTGCTGCATGAAGTTTCAGATGCAGAGAAATGACAAGAAAGAGAGAAGGAAAAGGCAGGGTGGTGATGGGAACGGGGTGGGATATGATGTCATCTTCCCACCCCCCAAGGGATTCCTGAATTATTAATCAGAAAAGAAAGCAGTCCTTGCAACCCAAGCCGGGGCGGCTCTGATTTCATCTCTCGACAGCCCTGGCGCTTGGCTGCGCCGACCTGTCCCGCTTCCGGAAGGGAACGCATCTCACAGGGAGAGCTGGCGTCAGGGGGCCGAGGGCACCATGACGGTGGGGGGGCAGCATGGGCCCACATCCCTGTGACACCAGCATTGAGATCAGGCATGACCTCCAACTACATCCGCAGCCCCTCTCGAGCGGTGGAAGGAGGAAGGTGGAAGACTTGCTCCCTCCTCGTTGCCCTCTGGGGTCTCTTGGCATGGATGGAGGTTGCTGGAGACATCCCATCCCTTGGGGTCAGGAGGACAGCCTCTAGCTGTCATAGGCACTGGGGACACGCTCACCTATGGATGCGCCGAAAGTTCTCTTCACCAAATGCTGCCTTTTGGTCATCTGTGTGCAATGAGCTGCATAGTTCTCAGCCTAGGTGGAGGAAATAGTGTAGAGACCAGTATCTTCAGCGTCACTCTTATCTTATTGCCCAGTTTGATCAGACTGGTTCTGTTGTCTCACGCTCACCTTGTCCCTTTTCTCCTTTCCTTCCCAGTCGTGCACTCCACAAGCTGACATCCTGAAGACCAAATCCTTTCCCAGTGTGGTTGCTTTTCCCTCTTTCCATGCCTAGCAGTGACGATTCTGAAATACTTTGTGGTATTTGTTGTGCCTCAGGGCCAAATCCTGCCCTTGTCATTTTTGTGAGATGTCCAGAAGCATGCATTGTGTTTTTACCTCTTGGTGTCACAAGGGAAAAAAATGAGGAAGCTCAGGAAAGAATCGCAGCATCTGCTAAAACATCTTGACAACAATTAAACTATTTGAGGGTATGAACTATTATTATTTTTAAAATTACCAGTGCCTTTTAACCAATGAAAGGGTAATGAATATCGGCTGGGAAAGGTTTTGAATCAGGGTTGGGAGTAATTTCTAATTACAGAAGCAAGAGTAATTACCCCAAAAAACCTCAGATTTCTCTCCCCTTTGGAGGGTGGCCAGATCTCTAATGTTTCTCATTGCCCCACTGTAGACCAGTAGCTCATGGCAGCTGGTAGCACAATACACAACAAGGCTCATCATTGCTTTGGAGCTGAGTGCGAGAGGAGAGACGATGAGACCTTCTTGGTGAGTCATTCCTGCAGGTCATGATGGCTGATCCTCTCCTCCAACCTTGGGGTCTTGCATGAGGAAGAAGACTCCTCAACTCTCTCCTCACAGCAGATCTAAGCAAAACATGAAAGCTGTTATTTTCCATTTCAACACCCATATCCAGAACTCTTCTTCAGGGGCTGTGGCAAGCCAATAGGCCAGCTAACCACTTCAGATTTTGTATCTATCTTTAATTCTGCAACCCTATACCATTTTCTCCCCCTTAGGGAGCTGGCGTTGGGCTGATTCAGCTGAACAAATGCAGGAGTGAGGTGAGCTGTGTCCTGAACTCCAGCTTTTGACTCAGTCTGCATTGACTCCAGAGAGAGCCCAAGGTAATCGGCCCAGGCAAAGGCACAGCAGATACTTCCCTATAGTCAGATCAATGTTCGCTCTAGGTAAAATGAGCCACATGGGTAGTTGGTAGCCAGAAGAGAGAAATCAACACTGTTTCTACCCTTCAGACTACTATTTTTTCACATTTTTATTAGTTAGGATTCCACCCATGGGCTATCTAATTTCCCTTATGCTGCTTCACATGTCCACAAAATCTCTAAAGGCCATGGAGCATGTCAGCAACATGTGAGGCCTTCACATCTGCCAGAGAAATAAGAACATTGGGCATACAGGATGAAATGCCACTGGAAAAATTATCAGTAGGGTCATTGAATCACAGGGAGTGATTCCCTCACCTGAAAAGAGACACTTACATCAAGTTGAAAAAATACACCCTAAATTCCACTGTCAATATCACAGAATCATAGAATAGATTGTCTTGGAAGTGACCTTTAGAGGCCATCTAGTCCAACCCCCTGCCATGGGCAGGGGTATCTTCAACTAGACCAGGTTGCTCAGAGCCCTGTCCAACCTGACCTGGAATGTTTCCACGGATGGGGCATCCACCACTTCTCTGGGCAACCTGGGCTAGTGCTTCACCACCATCACCATAAAAAATTTCTTCCTTATAGGTAGTCTAAATCTACAGTCTTTCAGTTTAAACCCATTACTCTTGGTCCTGTCACAACAGGCCCTGCTAAAAAAGGCTGTCCCCATCTTTCCTGTGGGCCCCCTTTAAGTACTGGAAGGGACTCCAAGGTCTCCCTGGAGCCGTCTCTTCTCCAGGCTGACCCCCCCCAGCTCTCTCAGCCTGTCCCTACAGCAGAGGGGCTCCAGCCCCCCCAGCATCTCCGGGGCCTCCTCTGGCCCCACTCCAACAGCTCCGTGTCCTTCTGCTGTTGGTGCCCCAGCACTGGAGGCAGCACTGCAGGGGGGTCTCCCCCAGCGGAGCAGAGGGGCAGAATCCCCCCTTCGCCCTGCTGGCCGCGCTGCTGGGGATGCAGCCCAGGGTGCAGGGGGGCATCTGGGCTGCTAGTGTACATTGCCAGCTCATGTCCCATTTTTCACCTCCCAACACCCCCAAGTCCTTCTTGGCAGGGTTATTCTCCATCCCTTTATCCCCAGTTTGAGCCAATTGGCTCTACATAATGGGAGCCTGGATATACAGCTCAAATGTGGATGACTTTGCTGTTGACTCCTCTACTCATTGAGATGAATCCTACCCAAAGTTTTCAGTGAAAATACCTATTGGCATTTGTTATCGTGACTGACAAGGTCTTACTCCCTGAGACCTGCTGTGCTGAACATACTGAAAATATGGTTTTAAGTAAAGAGGTTTTCTACAGGTTGATTCAAGTGCCTTGTGCTTTGTATGCAAATTGCAATGTGGCTGTGATATATCAAAGTCAAGAAGTGTGCAAGTTCAGTTATTCAAACTGCAATAATGGAAACAGATCTTAAATTCACGGGAACGTGTTTGGAGGCTGGTACAGAGTTACGGTGCGTGAAACAAAAGGCAAGTCCAACAAAGAACAAATAGTTCAGCATCTGCACCAGGCAACTGCCAAAAAGAAATTTTCTTGGAACCTTCAGTGCAAATTAAGAGGCAAAATTGTAAGAGGGATTGAAAGGGTTGAGCTCAGTCTGATTTTTGTATTGCCAAATGACTGAGAACAAGGATGATACAGAAACAGGGTTGCAACAAGAAGGGATAGGAGCCAACCTGCTGTGGCCATACTCTGAGTTTGCCATTCCATAAGGATATTAACATGATTGCAATCCTCAGGGAAACTCTGAAAATTGTTTAAATATTAAAAAACAATAACAAGAAAATCTTTGCAGTGAAAGCAGAGGACCACCAGGATAACTTTCAGATTTATAGGCTGTGAAGGCTAATTTTAAAGCAACCAAATGAGGTTCTACGTTTCAAGGCAAAGGAAGACATGAAGGGCTGAAATCATGAGCAACACGTTCTATCCCTGACAGACCCTCATTGCCAGTTCTTTATTTTACACCTCCAAGAACCACTTTGCAGGGTGAGTTCCTACAGATGGGATGGATGCAGTGAAGGAAATGGTGGAGAGAGTCCTCTTGCAGTGAAAGTTGTCCTCCTTTGCAGAAGTTACTTTCCTCTTTGCTATTTAATTAGTCTTAGAAGTCCTAAATGCAGCAGGCAGTTAGAGCACAGCTCTGCCAAGGGGATGACGCTCGTGTCTTCTCCATGCTTACATGCTCAGATTCATTTTAAACAGCCCTGGAGAAGAGCTTCCTATTTCCACCCCACTACATTCCTCTGCGTGTGGCCCTTCTCAGCTTTTCTCATCTCCCTCTTTTTGCTCTTCTGTTGAGTGAACCAGGACTGACTGCAGAAAGCTGCATCTTCCGCAACAGCAGGACCAGTAAAGTTTTGATTTGAGCATCCCAGTGCTGCCATGGGCTTGCCATGAGATTTGGGGAAGTAGCTGCTACTTCACTCCTGCTTTCTCCTCTCTTTGATACCATCCCTTGAAGCTTCCCCACCTGCATGATGGTAGTGGGATGATTATCGGTAAATTTGGGGTCCCCAACAAGAAAGAGTTCCATTAGCATTTTCGTTGTCTTCAAGGGTGTGTTCAGGGCATGACTCTGAGTGTGTGTGTGCACATGTGGACACACGTAGGTACATATAGGTAGGTATACCTGGAGTTATCTGCATAAATAGACACCCATGTGCGCCTCTCCATATAATAGATATGAGCATATCTGTGAATACCTAATGCTTATTTAAACTGAGCCCCGAAACCCAGCTGAGACCTCTTGCAGTTCCTACCACGGATGGCTACTCAGAAAGGCTGACGCAAGCACTTGGATTCCTGGGAGACCTCTCTCTCTCTGCCACATAAGCAAAGTGTCTTTCCCGAGAGGTTTGGGGATGCAGAAGGGAGCTGCTCGCTCAGCAGCTGTGCTACAGGGAGTGTTTCCTAATGGGGCACTTGCAATGGGGTCGATGGGGCAGAACCTTTTTTCTGGAGGGAAGAGACTTGAGGAAGAGAAACCTTTCCCTTCACTTTAGGGGATACCTGTCCAGTTTTGAACCTGTATCTTGGGAGTTTTCTGGAGCTGTATGCAGTCAATAGAAAATCTGTCCTGGATGCTGAAAGAGCTTGTGGAAGACACTGGGAATATTCCCCTACCTCTGATGGGGCTGGCAGCCTTGGACAGAAGTCAGTATATGGCTTAGCAATTGTGTTTTTCTCCTTCTAAAAACTATAAGAAGCAGCTTGCATGCATCCCACTTGCAATGTTAGACCCAAACACTGGGAGCCAATATTTTGAAAAGCTCCCACAATAAGAATTGCTAAAATTCCCTTATTTATTTGTCTTATTTTTGCATGGGGTTTGGATGCCACAGCAATCCTCCTTGTCACTTGCAGTCCAGTATCACACAGGTTTCTACCCAGTGCTCAAGGTGTCAGCCCAGGGAAGCAGTACCGCACAAGACACAAAGAGGACTTGTGTCTCTGTGACTGGGGCAGTGAACAGTAGATTTAAAGTTCTTGGATCTCCAGTTTAACCCACAGATTTTCCAAGTAACGTTTGCTCAGTAAAACATTTCCAAGAGTGGGATTTACTGTCATAATTAATAGGTTATGATTAGGTCAATAACTTTCATCAACCTAGCTGGGAGAGAACCTATTAATGAAACTGTAAAACAACGTAAACTCTACGGAGGAGACGGGGGGAGAATTTACAACTTCCCAGAAGCCCTAGTAACTAAAGGGACGATTTACAGGAAGTAAAATGAACCGGGCGCCCATAAAACACAACCAAAATTATACCCATATCCAAACAAGACAAATTAAAAAGGTTTAAGTGGATTTCTCAGCCCAAATAAAACAGAACATCTCAATTGAGAGGAGACATTTCATGTTGCGTTTTATGGAGTGCAGGAGGGGAAGATGCATGGAAATGTGAGAGCACATCAAACAGGTCGATAAGAAATCAGTGGCATAACCTGACACTCCTGATTGCCCCTTCAGTCTCAGTCCGTAGGATGTGGTCCAGCGGTCACAGCCAAGTTTAAAGTAACAAGGCAGCACGGTCAGCAGCCACTTCTGCTCCACAGCCAAAATACAGAGGTCATAGATTAAAATTCAGAAAGTCAGGAATGAAACATGTTCATCCTGCAGTCTGTGGAAAGGAGTCCTTTCCGTTTTGGTTGTCCTGAGAGGACGTTGCCCAACACCACAGAGTAAACTGAAGGCCAGAGCTCAGCCAGCATGAACAAAGCCTCAAACATTACACAATTGATAAAGGAAGACATACTGGAACTTACTGGCCTTAAGCCTTGGGGAAGTGTTACAAGTTAATCTAAGAAGAACTGAAGAATGATGACTCCTCACCCCCTGGTCCAAAGAAGAAACAAACAGTGCTTGCCTTGCAAACGATACTTTCTTTGTGATAAGCAATAAGTTCGTTAAAAATAAGATGCATTGTTTAAACTGCAGCTGCCTAAGAAACTATGGTAAAAGTTAGCAACCAATCAATAAATGCTTGGTGTAAGGGATTAGCCAATCAGGAAAAGACACGCTGTTGCTAGACGCAGCCTTAACTTGTATAAAAGTAGGTAGGGAAATCTAATAAACTTTGACACTTTGCTTGCATCAAGCTGCGTCCCGTCTCTCATTCGCGGCAGTAAACCACTTCAGTTGCTGCCCAAAGTAGCAGACTCCTACAGACCTGTCACCCCATCTTCTGATTGCAGGACCCAGATCTGTCCTCTACTCCCTTTTCTAGCTTTCCAATAAAAATAAATAAATATTTTTTTAAAAAAATTGCAATTTTCTGTGTGTACAATTCTCAAAACCCCATGTTCTTACCCCAGAGTACTTTCTCAACTCCACAATGAGGCCCATGGCAAACAGTTCCCTGAGACCACAGAGCAAACCTTCTCTACGCTCTGGTGCTTTTCCAAGGCTAACCATGGACTTCCTCATCCTGGGCTTTCCTGTGGGTGATCCATCTTCAGCTTAACTTCTTAGTACAGAAAAACTTTTTGAAATGAGACCTTTCCCAGAACAAAATCTAACTCTCCAAACGTCATATGTTGTCTGGAAAAAATGTGTGCATGAAACGTGGATTTCTGGATGTTCCCTGTACCAGCCAGCTGAGGAATAGTAGGATGCTGTTGACATGAGGACAACACAAATACTTGTACAAGCCAATTTATCTCTGTTGCTTAGGTGTAACCCTACAATATCAAAACATCTTCCAAGTCTCTCTTTTGATTTTAAGTGTTGTATACCTCCCAGTCACCAGCCATCTGCTACCTTCATTACGAGGAGCCAGCAGAAATCATGTTAAAGTTGGTTTCTTCATCAACATATGACAGGTTACGAAGATGATTAGAGATCAAAACATCTCTCTTACAAGAAAAGGCTGAGGGACTTGGGTCTTTTTAGTTTGGAGAAAAGAAGACCTATGGGGGATCTTATCAATGCTTACAAATATTATAAAGGGTGGGTGTCAGGTGGATGAGGCCAGGCTCTTTTCAGTGGTGCCCAGTGACAGGACACATAAGGGCATAAACTTGAACATACGAAGTTCCATCTCAACATGAGGGTGGCAGAGCACTTTAAAAGGCTGCCCAGGGAGGTGGTGGAGTCTCCGTCTCTGGAGACATCCCAAACCCGCCTGGATGCGTTCCTGTGCCCCCTGCTCTGGCAGGGGGTTGGACTAGACAATCTCCAGAGGTCCCTTCCAAGCTCTACCATTCTGTGATTCTGTGATATGGGTTTGAGCACCAAAAAGCACCACTACGACCAACTTTTCCAAGGTCTTGGATATCACAACCTGACTGGATATTACTTAGATAGCATTGTCCTGAATGAATGTTCTCTGCAGCTGTGGTGGCTGTGATTAAAGTACTTTGACTCCAGTCCCTCCAGGAATGGATAAACCCCACATTGTTCTGCACCCTGCAGAAATTACTCTCTTTTTAAGCAAAAACTTGTTGATTTAAACATCTACCCAAGAGACTCTACCACAACCCTCTGCAAGTTCCTCCAGCGGTTAATTATCCTCACTCTTGTAATTGTGTTTATAAAAGCTACTTAATTTGACAAGACCGATTTCCCATAACCCCCTGCTGATTAGCATCATGTTCCTGTAATTCTTTATTAATCGAGTCCTTGTGAGGTGTTCCTTCATTTTGCCTAGAATCAATGGCAGGCAATAATTATCCAAGTTATCCTGCTTATAAAGTACTAGCATGACATTAGTTTTCTTCTAGTCGCAAGATTGCCCAGGCTTCCAAGGCATCTTGAAAAGCAACAGTAACGCTCCTTGGCCACTTACTACAAAACACTTGGATGTAGTTAAGAGCTGTTTTCAGAAAGTTTTGTGGTTTTAAGAGGGGCTATTTGGTATGTTCCACAGTTAATGTTGGCCTGTAAACCTTCCCTTCACTTTAATCAGATACAAATCTGCTTTTCCCCCCAAATACAAAACAAATATCTATTGAAAATGCCTGCTTTGCACATTTCCCTTCCAAGGAGGAATCAATACTGTGGTTATTATAGCTCCTTCTGTTCTCAAAGTATTTAAACTCTTTGCTGTCCTCAGCTCTACTGGCCAGAGATGTCTCATGTCTTTTTGCTCGTCTTACTGATTTTCCACATTTCTAGTGCAAATTCAATGTCCTCTACTTCTTCTTCTTCTTTTTTTT
>VXBO01016828.1:364569-376272 GCA_013400135.1 Rhinoptilus africanus
TTTTGTTTGATGTGTCTCTTGCTTTTCCCGTTGCCTCTGAGCCAAGTCAGTTCTTCAAACCAGTGTCACTCTTGGTGGAAGGATTATTGCTTTGTTGTTTGCTAGCTTTTTTAAACCATCTCCTACCATCATTCACATTTTTCCATTCCATTCCATTTCTTTTTTTTTTTCTTTTTTTTTTTTTTTTACCAGCTGAATTGTCTTTTAGGAGATTTTTCCATGAACTTGATCTTTGTAAAATGAGATGTTCTGAGCTAACTTTGTTCAAACATGATAAATGCAAACAAGGATGCTCTAAGGTGGCCCTGCTCTGGCAGGGGGGTTGGAGTAGATGATCTCCAGGGGTCCCTTCCAACCCTATGATTCTATGAAGGATGGACATTACCACACAAAAAACAACCACAGATGTTGTTTTGGCCAGCCAGCACCCCTTTACATCCCAATGGAGAGCTCCATACCTTGATTGCAACCAGATCTGAGGTTTGCAATTGTCACTTGTAAGTTATGGAAAACCCCAAAGTTATCTGAAGGCTGGCAGTCTGACAACTCCAGCACACGTTGGTCCAGATTAAATGCTTCAGCAGCCGTCTTGCATTGCAGGTAAGTGCTTAAGGTGCAGGTCAGCCCCCATCGTGGTGTGGGGGTGTCGGCAAGGTACAGACACCACCAACTCGCACTGCTCCTGCCTTGGCTTTTAGGACATAGACCCACAACCATTACAGATCATTTGCATCCAAGCTGCCCACGCCTCGGAAACAGAAAATGCTGTTTTGACACTTTCCCCCTCCTATGCTTGCTCAAAATACATAGTAACCAGAGACTTGAGCATACCAGTGGTTAAAGCTGGTGGAATAGTATCCTCAAAAAAAAGTTTCCGTGGAAGCATTTTTTTCTTGCAAAACCAGAAATGCTGGATACAAAGAAACTTTTCCACTTACTGCTGCTTCAGTCTTCCACTAAACATTTATGAACTCTAAACCAGTTTATTTTTCAGGCTTGGGTTTTTCTCAGAGGGAAAGTGTTTCAGCTTACATTGGTTTGTTTCACTTGACCATCTACCCTCTTCTTTCCCTTTCCTCCTCTCACAGATAGTCCAAAGAATAAGATTCTGTGAACTTTCTTTTTCCTACACTAGTGACTGTTATTTATATTTCTAGTCCCTTCCACCGCTTCTCCCCCTGAATCCGCCAGGCTTGCAGTAATTTGAGATTCACACTCAAAGTAACTGAGTCGCCACTAACATAGCAAAGACTCTGCGTGACCAGGGTGGCTATGCTTGGAGGTGACCCTCTGGCCTGAGGTGGTGAATTTAATCTGAGGGATGCCAGTAGATGGGGAGGCATTTTTTTACCGCTTCAGGCCCTTTGTTCCTTCAGATCATCCTGAAATTATCGATGGTAGGTGAATTTGCCAGTTCTGTGGAGCAGATGGTTTCCCATGGAGACAAATTCTCAAAGACAGTAAGGAGACATTTCCCTTTCTATTCAACATCTTGGGGGTTAACACACTCATCTTGGATGTCAGGCACGAAAGTGTGTTTATTTAAATGTGGAATAAAATATTCGGGAGAAACCACAGGGAACACAGACCCCCAGATTTATGCTATTTGATCAGGGTGCTCACCTGAGGGCGGGAGGTTTGAACCCCATCTGACTGATTTAGAAGTGGCAGCCACATGAAGTGACTGGTGGAAAAGAAGATGGAAGCAGGTCTGAGGTCTGAGAACGAACAAAGTTTCTGCACTGCTCCTTCAGCAGCTTCTGCTGGAGTTTTTCACCGGCTCATCTCTGTTGCTTTGAGGGGAATAGAGTTTTTTTGGGTCTATAAATTGCTTTTGCAATAGCTCAGCTCCACTGACTGAACATCCCACCAAGTTGCAGAAGAACATTAGAGAAGAGCATGCAGGATTCTCCTACAGCTGAGGGTTTGTGAGGCTTCATCCCATCTATGTGGTCAGTTGGAGACTTGCAAAAAAAAGTGAGAAGGGCACAGACAGGACAGAGCTCTGTCTGACAGACCTTCTTGGATCTGCCTGCTGGGGCTGGTATTCTTCCCACAGATGCATATTGCTAGCCAGGACCAGTCATGAAGAAAAGGAGGTGATAACCCAGGTCATCTGACCCTTGCATCCCCTCCCAACAGCCCATGGGTCTGCTCATACTTTCTGTGCGGTTGAACTGGAAAAGAATCAGGTACATTGCACTCAGTCAGACAGAACGAACTGCAAAATAAGTGATAATATTGAAGAAGAGTGTTGGAGTCAGGCATGAGTGAAGTTGTATGTCGAAACAAAGGCATTCAGGATTGGTTGGAGGTGTGTTTAGCACTCTTGCTTTTAATTGGTCAGCTTTTGCACGTAAAAATGAATTATTACACGTGTAAAAACATCATTGCACATGTAAAAGTAAATTATTGTGCATATAAAAACTTTACTGCACATCTAAAAGTAAATTATTGTGCATGTGAAATATATTTCTGCATATTTTTTTCTTGTACCTCCTGGTCATTATTTTCTTAACACTTGTAATCTCTCATTTTGAACATGTTGAAGTTACATGAAAGATTCCTCCCCTCTCTGCTTTAGCAGTTTGAAATCAGATGCACAGCTGCTCTTTGAAGAGGAGTATCCAAAATATGGGTCAACTTTCAAAGAGCTTGTAAAGGGCTTGGTGTTCCTGGAAATCATCCCTACCACCTTGATTGCCTGGATTACTTTTTAAGCAGGAAGATGGAGGAGACGGTGTCATACAGTGCAGATAAAACAGCACAGCTCCATGCTCCAACTGTACCAGGCATACATGAGCTGGGGGAATCAGACACAGAAGCAGCAAGTCACACTTTTCTAGACGAGCACTTCTGTGCAAAATTTCGATGACTGTACGTGAATTCCTGGCAACTGCATGTATTAATTACGATCACAAAACTGCCTGCCAAACTCCTGCAGTAGTCTGATAGCCACATGCCTTCAGATTTCTGCCATGGCCAGAGCCTAGCTTCTTGCTCCCAGCTTAAGATTTATGGATGATATCTTTCCTCTCTCTCTCATATGAGTTTAAAAGCTTTGGCCTCAAGGGCAGGCTAAGCTCCCATCATGTTTTGCATTGCTGTACCAGCACAAAACAACTCCTAGGCTCAGCAGAGCTGGTCCTGGAGAGCTTCTATGTCCCTTCCCCACAGCAGCTGGATGCAGGGAGAGCATAAAAAAGTGTTGATGTGCCCCATGAGATCATTGACTGCCACCACAAATCTAAGATGTATGGTTCAGAGCACAGCTCTGTAGATTTACTTATGCACACCCGGGGCCTGATACTGTCCCAGCCAATTTCAGCATCAAGATCCAACTGGAACTTCTTTACCATATCTCTGGGTGGGTTTGGTCAGTTGCTTTGCAGATTTTTTTCACCATCCAACCTTCATGGAGGAAGATGTTCCTACAGGTTTTCTGTGTGGTGTCCTACAGAGGTGCACAATGAAGCCCCAGGGGACTGCAAAGCTTCATTCAGCATCTGAAAGGCTGGAAAAAAATAAGCCTGGGAACAGAAGACACTCAGATTCACTTCCATCTGCCAGGAAAAGCTGCAGGAAAGAAGAAGATGGGGAGAAAGGCTCACTGAAGAAGTTGATTCGGTTTCTCATGCCTGAACTGGGGACATGCTGAACTGGAGCTGGGCACAGAGTCAGTTCATATACAGCCACAGAATTTGGGAGCCACCCACCATTTGTCAAGGAACGGCAAGCTCTTGGTCATGGAAATAGGTGTTGTACACCATACTCTGACTTTACCACAAATTATGCAATATACAGATATCCCACCAAGACTGCTTCTGGTCTTATCCCTAAGTAAGCACCAGTCCTTCATTCAGTTGTAATGAAAACCTCCCCACTTATAAGGCACTGGGGACAAGGCACAATGGATTTGATGGATGAACCACTCAGGGAATAAGGAATTGGCTGAATGTCCACACTCAAAGAGTTGTGGTCAACAGCTCGATGTCCAAGTGGAAACCAGTGATGAGTGGTGTTCCTCAGGGGTCAGTACTGGGACCAGTCAACACGCTGGAGGGAAGGGATGCCATCCAGAGGGCCTGGACAGACTAGAGAGGTGGGACTCTGCAAACCTCATGAAGTTCAACCAGGACAAGTGCAAGTTCCTGCACACGGGTTGAGGCAATCCCAATCACAAATACAGAGAATGGGGCAGAGAATGGCTTGAGAGCATCCCTGAGGAGAAGGCCTTGGGGATGTTGGTGGATGAGAAGCACAACATGATCTGTCAATGTGTGCTGGAAGCCCAGAAAGTTAGCCATATCCTGGGCTGCATCAAAAGAAATGTGGCCAACAGGTTGAGGGAGGTGATTCTCTCTCTACTGTGCTCTCATGAGACCCCACCTGCAGTACTGTGTCCAGCTTTGGGGCCTCCAACTTAACAAAGACATGGACCTGTTGGAGCTGCTCCAGAGGAGGCCACGAAGATGGTCCAAGGGCTGTAGCACCTCTGCTCTGAGGACAGACTGAGAGAGCTGAGGGGATTCAGCCTGGAGAAGAGAAGGCTCCGGGGAGACCTTATAGCAGCCTTCCAGTACCTAAAGGGGGCCTACGGGAAGGATGAGGAGAGACTCTTTATCAGGGAGTTTAGTGATAGGACAAGGGTCAATGGTTTTAAAGTGAAAGAGAGGAGATTTAGACTAGATCTAAGGAAGAAATGTTTATGCTGAGGGTAGTGAGACGCTGGCCCACATTGCCTAGAGAACCTGTGGATGTTCCATCCCTGGATGTTGGATGAGGCTTTGAGTAACCTGGTGTAGTGGGAGTTGTCCCTGCCCATGGCACAGGGTTTGGAACTAGATGATCTTTAATGTTCTTTCCAACCCAAACCATTCTGTAATTCTGTGATTCTATGGCACAAGTACTTTACCAGTTTGGGACAGAAACCTCAATACACTCAGCTAGGATGTCACGCTGTCAGAAGAAAATGGCAATGATGAGAGGAGATGTCATGACTTTGGCCTAAATTTGACACATTGTACCAACACCTCCTAATGTCCTAATATCCAGAAGGAAACTTCAACACATCAATGACTGAGTTATTCCACTACAGAGGCATCGGCATGCTGAGCAAATGTAGCAGAGCATTTCCCTTCGATGCAAATATCAACCCATGCTATAAAAACTGATGCTGTTCAGCCACGACAACATTCTGAAATATCATGCAATGTTATTGTGACAAGATGTCCCTGAGCTGTGAGCAGATCTGGTGCAATGTCCCAAGCTAATATTGCCATTATGGTGTTTCTCAGTCCCAGAAGCTAATTTGGGATATTTGTTGGGGCCTGGCATCACATGGTGTCAGCAAACTGGAATGAGCCATGATCATTTCTTTAAGGTCTATAATATTAGACTCCAACGATGGAAAGATGTTTGAATCTGTCCCCTTATATGTGTTTTTGCCATTATTGAGCAATCTCTCTGCAATGGGGTCTACCTTGTCTGATGGCTGTGGTTGTCCTGAATGGGAGTTTGGGTGGTGAAAATTGGGAAGTCTCACTGGCTCCTGCTCTACAGCTTGCAACCCTTGCTGCAGTCTGATAGTACCAGAAGCCCTGCTGACACAACCACTCATGCATTTTCTTCAGATGACTCAGGTGACACAAGCCACTGATGCCAAGTGGAGCATCCTGTGACAGTGGAAACAATGGTCCAGCTTTTCTCTTCATCCACTGCATCCTTTCTCATAAATCCCAGGGCAGTTCGATAACCTATATTCCCAGCCCTTATTACTTCAGTGAATAGTCTATAGAAAGCAGGTGATATACATCCTATCCAATAAAGCCTTTGACACTTCTGATTAATAATCTACAATGGTACAAACTAGAACGATGTAATTTCTCGTGTCGTGCTCTCTCCCCTGCTCGCTCCCTGCCCTGGCCAAGCTGAAGGCAGAGAGCCCTCCCTCTACTCTTCTCCCTCCACCTCCCTTCCCCCTTTACTGCTTATCTGACGAAATCATCAAATTTATGGCCAAATTGAAATGAAATGCAATTTAGTTCCCGTTCTGCTTTCAGTCCATCACCTCGCAGGCCAGTCCCGAAGGATCTCCTAACCTAATCGCCGGATGGCAGTAACTTCATTAGTGCTGCCAGCAATCCCTTGCTTTCTGCTGTGTGTGGCTTCCAGAAATCATGGCTGACACCTCTCCCTGGGAATTACTGGAAGCAAGAGCTTTCTCAAGTTTTTCTGTTTTATTTCTGACTTGTGCCTGGTCAGCACATTTGCATCCTTGGGGTGATCAGATCACCACTGCTCGGCTTGGGTACTTTCCACCCAAAATCCGTCTCCAGCTCCACAAGTTGCAGGTCAAGGTGGAAACACGGGCAAGGTAGGGAGAGAGGCTGAGATGCAACACGCGCAAACACACATTCCCACATCGACTTGGATCCTGTGGACCTGAGCAAAATGATGACCAGGGAAATAGAAAACATATCTGCATGACGTTGGAGACAGTACGGCTCACACCAAGGAATGAGCAGGAGCATCATGGGGGAGAAGCCCCAGTACTGTCCAACTCATCAGCCCTCTGTAGATATCCCAGTACTCACTTGTGTTGCCTTATGGGTCAGCCAAAACACAGTAAAAGACAGACAGGTGGATGTTTATCTTCCCTGTCCCCTGCCCGGTGGCAGGATCCACTCTCTTTAAGCCTTCTTGACACATTTGTCCTCCAAACCTCCAGCACTGGTGATACTACCCTGCCCTCCCTCCTAGCAATTAATCCCAGCCCTTCTCTATCCCCACAGCTCTAAATCTCCTTTGCTGGCTTTTAAGCTCCTTATTACTTGTCCTATCCCCAGGGAAACATGTGTCCCTCCCCTTCTTGCAGAAGCCTTTTACATAATTGCAGGCTGTTATCCCACCTCCCTTCAGTCTCCGGACTAAACAATCTAATGTCTTCCCAGTCTTTCCTCATAGGCCCCATTTTCCTGGCTTTTGAGGGGGTTTACTACAGAATCCCAAGCTCCTATGCAAGTTGGCTGGTTAGCTGTCCACCAGCATCTTGCCAAATGTCCAAGAAATGCCTCTGAAGCCACGTTCCTCCAGCCTCATCTCCCCAGCTGCATTTGCCCCCTTTCTTCAGTTCAGTGCCCAATTTGTACAGTGCCATAAGCTCTTACGGGCGCACACAAAGCTGGTGGGTTATTGGCAGAAGACATTTCATCAGCCCCCAGTCCTGTGGGCATGCTGAACAGCACTGTGGAGAACCCATGTCCTGTTCTACCCTCCCTTACCTGTTCTTGCACGGTCCCCTCCGTCTTCTTGGCACTGCTGAGCCACCTCGTGGGCTTTTCTTCTTGGGTGCTCATTTTCTCTCCACCGAGGGTGGGTTCAGGGGCAGGCTGACTCCCTCTCTCCATCCACAAGGGATGCTCAGAGGGTGCAAGGGGCAGAGGAGGGATCTGACACCTCTCTGGGATGGGGTCATCCATGGGAGGTGAAACGCCCATGTCTGAGCAGTGCCAGGAGCTGGTGTCTGAGAGTGCAGCCAGCCCTTGGCATTGCCACGTCAGCCAGCCTTGACCCACAGGGATTCTATGGGTTTTTTTCTCCTCAATGCAAAGATCTCATGCCCTTCAGTTTCACATAGGACAAAAATAAGAAAATAGGAAAGGTAATGGTCTGACAAGGAGCTGGCTCTCCTCATTCCCACCTCCCACCTAGATCTTCTTGCTAGTGATACCAACAGTGATGAGACCGCAGACAATTTGGTAGGAGGCAGGTGAAATGACTCAGTAGCTGAGGACCCCTGGTCAGTAAATCATGGCAAAATAGCCTGTGACATCCCTTGGGAGAAACACTCACAAACACACTTTCATAGAGCAAACGAACAAACAAAAGCACGGAGAAATAATAAAAGAACATTTAATGTCTAATCTAATTTTGCACTGGTTGCAAATGGGGGAAACTGATTGCTTTGGGGGAATAATACAGAAGCTAGACTCTGTCCTTATTCCTAAAAAGGTTAAATAGTCTCCCAATTAAAACACTTCAGAAACACCAGAGGAGATTTCTCTGTGTTTCTCCCAGCTTGCTTTCGAGGATTTTTTTAAGTGTTTAGTCAATATTAAAAGGGAGGGATGTGTCAGGGTAAGAAACTGAACCCAGATGTGAAAGTTTTTAGCTAATTCCCTAAATCCTTGGCCAGGGCCAAAAGGCATACTGCCATTTGTTCCTACAGATGCACGTACAAAATTGTATTGCTGCATCTGTTTGTGGTTCATGAGGCAAACTCTCTGATATTTGGCTTTGATTTAGATTTTGAATCAAAAACTTATCTAAGTTCTTTCATTTCCCACGCCTGCCCGTACACACACTTGCTCCGAGAGAAAGCCCATCCGTGTCTGGGGAGGCATCAGGCCGGAGGAGCTGTTAGTTCACAAAGGCAGGAAGCAGAAAGATCCCAAGGAAGACAAGTCTCATTAACACAAGCAGCTTAGCAAGAAAAACAATGCAAGCAGAAACATCTGGGGAGATCAGGAGGGTTGCTTGGAGTTAAACGTGCTCCTGCCTTTCTCCGAGCAAAACAGAGGCTACCGGAGAACACAGACAGAAATAAAATATATTAAAAAAATAAAAATGAAGAAAGAGGTGAGGGAGACTCAGTAGGTGGTGCTCTTCCCTCTGAATCCGCAGAGGACGTGGGCAGAGGGTGGTTGTTGATGCCCAGGTGGAAAAACAGCTCGAAAACCAGCTCCTAGTCCTGACTCCTGGCCCCAGTGGTGGACGTACCACCTCAGCACCTGCTGTTCTCCACCCTAGCAGCAGCTGTATTTTGGTATGCGATGGTTTTAAAGCACAACATCCAGCTTCTGGATGTTGCCTCACCCCTAAATCCACCCAAATACCAAATGCAATAAATAAGTGTCAGCAAGTGGCTTGAGTCAGGAGTTGAGCTCCCAAGAGGACTTCAGCCCTCGACCTTGTTTCTGACACATCTATTTTATCACGTCCAGGGCAGCTCCGGCACCTGCCAGGACAAAATCCTTGCAGATATGGAAAGTGTTGATTACTCTGGCATTTTAAGAGAAGTAAGTAGAGTAACACCAGCCCTGGACCCACACAGCCCCCATGCTGGAGGGGAGGCGAGAGCCCGATTGATCCAGTAACACAGAGCCATATATCAGCACAGCCTCTCCCATTACTTTCCCTGATGGATTCCCATCCGATGAGCTGATCTGAAAGTGATAAAGGGAAGACCGGAGCATTTTCAACACGCCACTAACTCCAAAACTGGGCTCAATAATCCTGCAGATTGATGGCACCTAAAGAGCAGGGAGGGAGAGGCGAGCAGGCTGCGCAGGGAGTTTATTTAATACTCACAGCATTAACTGAGTATACATTTATCTGGGTAAATGAGGTGGCAGGACAGGTACCACTGCCAAGGAAATGCATCTCCTGGCAAAAAGCGATCTGGAGTTCTTAGGTGGGGTTCTGAGATAAGCAAGTCAGCCTGTCCCCAGAAATGGCTTGAGTCCAGGATGGGTCCAGAGTTTGCCTGTGGAAATGACAGCTTTCCCACAGCTCACTTTTTCCCCTTTCTCCCTCACTTTTTATGTCCTTGAGGCTAATCCTACGGTCACCTCAGACACCTTCAGTCTGAACAACAAAGCCCTGAAGAGCGGTGGGACCTTGTTTCCTTGTCATTCTGGCTGAAGGAGATTTTATTTCCATTGCCTTCAGGTTGAGAGTGGACCAAACATCCTTGCAGCCATTTCTCGAAAGCAAGACGTCATGGGGAACATGTTTTCTGTCCAACTGTTGTATTTTCCTTCAGGGTCCCAGCAGGGCCCTTTATAGCTCACAGGCAGCTTTATCACCTCTGCTGTGATGGCGATAGGGTCCACCACCGCCTCTGAAGTTTAAAACCAAACAATGGGAGCTGCTGCTGGAGGTCCCCCATGCCCTGGTTTGCCAAACAAGCAAGATCTTGAAGGCAGGAGCTACATCTGAGCCATCCTCTTTAATAGCCACCAGCAGATGTCCCAGACAGAAAGGTGTCCCAGGACTGTCCAGCATCCCCACCATCCTGGACTGAGTTATCCATGAGGAGCTGTTTAAAAACCCAACACTTTCTACCCAGTTGAAACACACTGCCTGACCCTTCAGCCAGGGCAAGGGGACCTCACGTTGCTCTTCATGAACCTCACAGGCCCCTGGCGTACACGACGCCAGTCCCAGCTGGCAGCCTCATCCTCCAGCTCCTCCAAGCTGCATCTCTCCACTACCATCCTCGCCGTCAAGACCTCAAACCAGCAGGGATTTCGATCTCAGGAGGCAGCTATTGTGCTGTAATTAAACAGCAATTGATTGCAAACAGGGTTCTTTTGTGTTTGGGATTAATGAGAGGCGAGAAGATAAATTTGGTCACCACTAATTAACCCCAATTACAGAAGCAATAAATTAGGAGTGTACCAAGCTATGTGTCATCTGCTGCCTGAGGCACGGGGAGGGCCCTGGGTCCTTCCCCCTGCCTCAATTTCTCCCTCCAAGCCAATTGGGGTCTCAAAAGTGAAATGAATCCAGAGAAGGGCTCTGGGGACTGGTGGATACACTGACATGTGATGAACGGGCAGCAGTCGAGATCTCGGCCATGCACAGAAAATGAGGATGCTGTCATGAGAAAAGAAAGCTGGGAGAGCCTTTTTGATCCCTAATGCCCCAACAGGGCGTCGATGATTTCACTAATTCTAAGTACTAATCCCCAGCAATTTTCACAAGCTTTGATTTTGCACGCTGGTTGAATAGGGGCAGAGTCTGTGGGATGGGAAAGCTGCATGTGCTCAATCCAGGCAGCATGCATTGCCTGCTGCCAACAGCGTGTTCTCCTGCTGGATCCTGGGGGTGAGGTCCATGCGCAGCTGGAGTTGGAGTGGGATCGAACCCTGCCATCTCCTTGAGCAGTGGGGAGTACAAAACTGAACTAGATTGGAATTACAAAGATTTTCTTCATCTGATTTCAGTCCTGGGGTTGAATCTCTGTGGTACCCCACTCACGGCATCATTCCCCAGGCAGAGGAGGGGTCATTTCCTCCCTGCTGCCTTCCTCTGGTTTGTATGACTCCAGTCTCCATACTACCTGGTGCCCAAAAGCATTTCCAAAGCATTTCTGTCTTTAACCTCAGCTGTTTTCACAGATGAACAGCTTTGAGGCTGGGCCATTGACCTCTGCACCAACAAAGCATTAAAGCGGATGCTTAAGGGTTTCCCAGGACCTGGGCCTTCCCGAGCTTTTCTTTGCATGAAAGCCCTGCGGTTGCAAAAAGGATTCATGTCCCAGTCCAAGGGAGAGCAAGTCTTGGTGTTTACCTAGGTGCAAACCCCACTGCACCAGTGCTAAGATCATCGCAGGAGCTTTGGGGGACAGGAAGGTCCTTGTGCTCTCAGGAAAGTTGAGGGAACAGCTGCCACAAAATCTCTGCAGTGACCCAGCTCCCCTCGACAGCCTCTTTCAGCCTTCAGGGAGAAAGCCAATGCCTAAATCTCAGCCTAACATTTGCAGCATAGAATCATAGAATCATAGAATCATAGAATCATAGGGTTGGAAGGGACCTTAGTAGATCATCTAGTCCAACCCCCCTGCCAGAGCAGGGCCACCTTAGAGCAGGTTACACAGGAACGCGTCCAGGCAGGTTTTGAATGTCTCCAGAGACG
>VXBO01016828.1:376494-438390 GCA_013400135.1 Rhinoptilus africanus
ACTGGGCCCAGTACTGACCCCTGGGGAACACCGCTCATCACTGACCTCCAGCTAGACTCCACGCCCCTAATCACAACCCTCTGGGCTCTGTCCTTCAACCAGTTTTCTAACCAGCATCCTCCCTGTCAAAGCTGTGGCAGGCATGAAAGGCTAGTCCCTACCTGGAGATTTAGGCCAGGTTTTACACGTGAGCATCTAGGTGAGACCCCAGCTCCATCTTAGCTGGGGAGGAGAGGTGACAACATCTTTGTCCCCACCAGCTGCTGCTTCTCCAGTCCTGCTTCCCCTGTGTACACCTGAGACCCTCTCCCTGGTGTCTGGGCTTGCTAACGTGCTCTTCCTCACTGGGAGGAAGAGAAAAAGCTTGAATGGACCTGTTGGAGCAGGTCCAGAGGAGGCCACAAGGATGATCTGAGGACTGGAGCCCCTCTGCTGTGAGGACAGGCTGAGAGAGTTGGGGTTGTTCAGCCTAGAGAAGAGAAGGCTCCAGGGAGACCTTATAGAAGCTTTCCAGTATCTGAAGGGTGCCTACAAGAAAGCCAGAGAGGGACTTTTTAAAAAAGGCATGTGGTGGCAGGATGAGGGGTAATGGCTTCAAACTGGAAGAGGGGAGATTTAGATTAGATATTAGGAAGAAATTTTTTTGCACTGGGGGTGGTGAGGCACTGGAACAGGTTTCCCAGAGAAGTTGTGGATGCTTCATCCCTGGAGGTGTTCAAGGCCAGGTTGGAGGGGGCTTTGAGCAACCTGGTCGAGTAGGAGGTGTCCCTGCCCATAGCAGAGGGGTTGAAAATAGATGACCTTTAAGGTCCCTTCCAATCTAAAACCATTCTATGTGATTAATATATTCACAACCTCTGTCTGCAACCAGCCCCCCCCATCTCGTTTTTCCTTGTCGCCATCCCCACCTGGGGGGTGAGTGCGCATCCAGAAAGGGGTCAGCGGGTGCTGGTGCCCAGAGGCCGGGGCAGATCTCCATGGCTAATGCTATAATCCTCCCCCCTTTCAGGCAGCAGGAAAGACCAGGCCAGCAGGATCCCCGTGCAGACAGGGTGTAAAAAGCCATGGCAGCTCCAAAGCAAACACTCCCACATCTTCATTCCTTCCACCCTATTGGCCATTGATTTCAGATAAATATCCGTCCGGCCCTGACAGGGCTCAATTCTCCTAATTATAGCCCTATTGACATGTGATCTTTAGCTGCTCAGCTTGTCAGGAGCCATCTATCAGGCAGACAGATTTCTTTGGCTCAGGAGGAAATGAGATGGGAAGGGGGGAGAAAGGAGAAGCAGGAACCGGGGAGGGGGGAAATGGATGGATTAATGTGTCAACGAGACCTGCTGCCCCAGATTTCAGTTTATTAACAAGTACGGTGTGGAGGGCTCCGAACACCAGCCTTTAGTGCAGAAGCAGTAAGGGTAGAGTTAAGGTTAAGAGCTCCTAGTTTGGGAATAGTGCGTGTGGATCACTGCAAAGGATTGCTCTGCATAGGCTGCTCATATTCCACAGGTCTTTCCACTTTGTGCACAGCTGAACTGATTTTCCCAGGTCTGTGCGGCGCGGAAGTAGCAAAGATGCCTCCTGACAGGCAAAACTTACCATCGGCTGCCGCTTTCTGCAATCAAGCCACGGAAATCCTTGCCACGGGATGTTAAAAGTTTGCATGGCGCATTCAGAGAGAAAAAATCCATCCCCTGTCATGACACAGCGGCAACAACTCTGCTTCAAGAGGTCCCTGAGCATATATTGTTGAGAGCACTCTGGGAAGTCTCTACTTTTTCTTCCCGCCTTGCATTTCTCCAGGCATCGGCTGTGGGGTGTTGTCAGAGGCAGGACATGGAGCAAGACAGACCCTGGGCTTGACCAGCTCCTGAGAGAACAAACCTGTCATTTTCTTCTCCCAGTCCCAGCCTTGGACTGGCAAGACAAGGCAAGGGCTTGTATCTGAACTGGACCTGCTGGGAGGCAGGTAGACACGGACAGGAGACCTGGATGGGGCATGACTGGGGAACTTGCACCTTTTCCAGCCTTCCTTGCGGTGCTCTTATAGCTGGATTGCATTGGAGCACTAGCCACCTCGTCTTGAGGGGGGGTCTTTCTGGTTGCTTCTCCTATTGTATGAACTGCATGGGTAAGGCTAAAAGCTCTATGGACCAGGAATGTCTGCTTGTATCACCCCCAAAGCCCAGCAATAAAGGAATAAATCCATATACCTTTTGCCTGGCTTTTTTTTCTCATAACCTCAGGATGAGCCCACTGCCTTGATGGCTGGGGAGCTCATCGGTGACCGCTGTTACGACATCCTAGGTTGGAATATGGGAGAAATCAGGTAGGATGGATGTAGGATAACTCCCCAGCCAGTCTTTGCCATCCGAGGAGGTGCGAGCCACCCTGCGCTCCCCACACCAGGCAGCCCTCAGCCAACATTGCAGAGCGGTGTGTCAGGGCCGGAACTCGGTCAGGGATCAGGGAAAGAGCCCTGTTAGCTGACTCATATCCTGGTCGGCACGTCTCTGTATTGTGAAAGGACCCAGACAGCCGGAGTATCTGGAGATAACAGCCTTTACCGGGGAGCCCTGAGAGCTCAGGGTTCATTTACAAAGCTGGGCTTATTCGTGCCGGGCCAGCTCTCTCCATATCTACATTATTGATCCTCTCCCCCCTGCCCTGGCGGGTCTACAGTATCAGCCCATCCATGGAGATAGCTGTCTGCAGTACCTGCTTCCATCCTGGCTCGGGTATCCAGCATAGCCTTACACTCACAACACTTTACAAGCGGCAAGACTGACTTTGCGGAAGTGCTGAGCACTCGGAAAACCCAGCCGTGGGGAAAAAGCAAAGCCTAAGCAGCTACTCTCTCCCCCCACAGTAGGAAGGGAGAAAATAGCTCTGCTTTGCTGATGGGGAAACTGAGGCAGGGGAAGAGGGATCGATTTTCCAGCTTTTTTGGTGCTCACTTCCAAGGCATCAGTGGAGTCACCTGCATCTCTCAAATGTATAGAATCACAGAATGGCCTAGGTTGGAAAAGACCTTTAAGATCATCGAGTCCAATCATCAACGTAACACTGACAAAACAACCACCAAACCGCATCCCTCAGCACCACGTCTGCTCGTCTTTTAAATACCTCCAGGGATGGCGATTCCACCACTTCCCTGGGCGGCCTGTTCCAATGTTTGATAACCCTTTAATTGAAGAAGTTTTTCCTAATATCCAACCTAAGCCTCCATAACTTGAGGCATAACTTGAGGCTGTTTCCTCTCGTCCTATCACTTGTTACCTGGGAGAAGAGACTGACCCCCTCCTCTCTACACCCTCCTTTCAGGGAGTTGCAGAGAGCGAGAAGGTCTCCCCTCAGCCTCCTTTTCTCCAGGCTGAACAATCCCAGTTCCCTCAGACACTCCTCCTAAGGCGGAGAATTCCTTTGCTTTGGTCCATGCAATGACACTGCCTTGAGAGAGACAGGACTGCTGCATTTCTACGAAGAAATGGGGTGAAGAGGAGTCACTATGGCACAGCAGCCTGAAACCACTAAGCCGCGTATCTTGGTGCAGCATGGTCTCCACACACCAGCCATGGTTGGACTTAGGCCATGCCAGAGATGTTCAAGGAATCATCCCTTCACATGCATCTCCCAAACTGCCAAAGCTCCTTTGCCGTGCTGCTGACCCACTGCCTGGCATGATCCTGAGGGATCTGCATGCCTTGCTGGGCACCACGTTGCAACAGCCATGAGAGTGTGGGAGTCAGCTGACCCTGCCAGCATGATTCAATCCCTGCTGTGCCTTCATCCCAGGCATCCTTTCATTCCTTGGGGGTCTCTGGTAGAGGTAGGGAATTCCTGGTAGCTGCCTAGAGGACCATGGGATGCCCACAAGAAAGAGAACGTGTTCATGGGATTGTGCTTCCTGGTGGTTAATTGCACACCAGGAGCGTGTGCACACCACGGCTTGAGAGTTTTGGCTTCCAGGGCAGATTTGGATACTCCAAATGAGGAAAACAACCCAAGGTGTTTGGGTTGGGATCAGAGATCTTCATGGTTACACATCTCTAGGCACAGCTGGAGCCAGGTCAGCAAGACCACTGCATGATGTTTCAGAAAATGGTTGGACACCACATCTCCAAAGGTGTTTTGGAATATAGAGATACGGCCATTTGCCTGAAAGCAAACCTGGCACCACTGACCCAAAACAGCCCTCTTTGAGAGGGCAGAGAAAGAGGTGGGAAGACAGGAAGGTCAGAAATCACTGGGAAAAGCACCAACCATCTATTAATAGAGCAATCTTTTCTCCTGCTCCTTGCAGAGAGTCCATCCCACTATCCCAGCATCCCTGGATGGGTAATCCATAGCCACCTTGCTATGGGACAAGGTCATTCAGAGCATCTCCCCAACTCCTGCCCATGCTGGTCCACCACAAGCCCCCTAAAATCCTCATCCCTGAGCTACGGGATGTCAGAGTCCTTCAGGGAAGGAGCAGGGGTGTTTAAGGCCAGCAGAGACTCTCCACACTGTACACACCTTTAGCTGATTCTCATGTTACGTTTATAGCTGCCACGTATGCCTTCATTCCCATGTAGATATTTATAACCTGTTCCCATATTTTCCACTTTCCATTTTACTGGAAGGCTTCTGCCTGCAAAGCAGTAAAACTTTCTAAAAGGCAAGTTTATTCCCTCACATGGGACCCTCTGAGAAAGAACATGCAGCCCTTGAAAAGCTTCATTTTGACTCTTTGGGGGCCTCATTGATATGAATTCCTACCTCTTAAATCCCCCCCAATTTTTTTAGTGTCCAAGCAAAACCTTGCTTTCAAATGACCCCAAGCAGAAGCAGAATAATGTCTTTCTTGTAAAATCAAGTGTTGTGCAAACTAGAATTTCTCTGACTCCTCAGTTAAGCATCTTCTCAGTTCCCATAGTCTGAATTTTGCAGCTCACAACATGCCTTCTCAAGTGGGCTCTGGTCCCAGGGCAGTCCCTGCCTCTCCAAGGGTTTAATCCCAGAGGGAAAACCTTATGAAAAATCAGGAAGTCTGGGCAGCACGGGGCTAGTTCTAGGCGCAAGCCAAGGCAGGGACAAAACAATGTGGTGGCTCCAGAGAAGGGCAAAGGGGATTCATAGGAACAGGAAATCCGAATCAAGGCTGGCTGATCCTGATGCAAGCTGTCCCTCAGCTCCCCAAGCCCTTCCTCCATCCTCGTGGCAGAAGCAAATCGGTATTTTCACCCTGGGAAGTTAAAATGCAATTCAGACCATTACAAGGAGGAAAAATTGTGACCGAAACACGGGAATGAGGGATGGGCTTTGAGAGGGTCTCATTCTCCTCTTGCACCAGTTTGACATCATTGTGATACCCTTGACTCCCAGGTCAATTATCATGATTTATGCAGGATCAACATGATAAAAACAAGGTCTTAACACAGCTGCATGCCCTCTGGGCTGGCATCGCTTAGCCTGGACCAGAATCTGTACCTGGGGGGCAAAGCAGGCTCAGCACAGCCCCACATCAGGCAGCAAAACTCTCGCCTGCCCCACATCCCCATGAGCATGGGAAACGCAATGCCCCAGCCATCGCTCTGCATCTCACCAGCCAGCCGAGCAGCAGGCGCTGAGTCAGCATCCCCATCCTGCCCTCCCTGCATGTGACACCCACCCTGGGGAGAGGCAAAAAAAACCCCTCTCCCGCTCAACCGATGCGCGTCTGACTGCAAAGAAAAGCACATCCGCTCCCCTTCGCCCCCAGGCCCTCGACAGAAGCACCGGCAGATCCTTCACTTTAATGTTAACTGAGTTTTAGTGTTGGCCCCGGGCTCTGCCGTTTATCTACAAGGCTCTGAATAGCAGAAGAGCAGAGTTAATAAATCCGCTCATGTGTCGCCTGTAATCAGGACTGTAAATTAAGTGGAGCTGTCAGGGAGTGGCGGCCCATGCCGCTGGGCTCCTCACCATCCCGCGGGCTTGAGGGGGTCATGTCGGTGCTGTGTTTGCCATGGGGAGCGAGGTGAAATATCCAGCTCCATCTGCCCGTCCTGCAGCCCAGGGTCACCATCAACTGCTCTTTTCAGGGTGGTAATATTGTTTTCTCCTATGCTGGACCAAGCTCCAAATGGTTTAAGGATGATTAAACCACTGGAAGTGGTTGTTCAGAGATGCCCCATCCCTGGAAACGTTCAAGGTCAGGTTGGATGGGGCTCTGATCAACCTGATCTAATTGAAGATGTACCTGTCCATGGCAAGGGGAGTTGGATGGTCATTAAGGTCCCTTCCAACTCAAACCATCCTATGATTCTGCGATTCTATGTTGAAGATGACCCTGATGATTGCAGGGGAGATTGGACTAGATGACCTTTAAAGGTCCCTTCCAACCCAAACTATTCTATGATTCTACGATTTCTTGATTCTACGATTCTATGACTCTATGATTAAAACCTGCATTCCTCAACTGTGGGAAATACATGGACTCTGTGAACATGGGAAGAGCAGAGTACCTCCTGGAAAAAGGGACATTTACTGTCTCACAGACAAAAACACTGCCTCCAGGACCACACACTAAGCACCCCCATCTCCCCCCATGACTGTCCAAAGGGGTCTAACTGATCCCATGAGATACTCCAGTATTTCCAGACAACATCCCAATTCTGAGAGGGGAAACTGAGGCACACTGGGAAGTAACACACCGAGGTCACTTCGTTAATTGGTGGCAGGATCCCAATGTCAGCCCGCTGCTTCTTCTGACTGCAAGCAGAGGAGAATTGATTCCAGCCAAGTCCCTCGGTAGGCACAGGGACTGCAGAATGGTTCGGCAGGGGAAGATTTCCTGTAAGACGGGAAGTTTTCCTCCCGCTGTGCCCTGTTCTCCTCATTCTGGTCCGGCTCCGGGAGGCAATCCAAGCACTACATATCTTTAATTATTAAGTAATCACCCAGTGTAGTTACTTATGTGCTGCGGAGCCTCCAGGATGTTCCTGCCAGCAGTACCAGGGCGTAAAGCATCCCTTGATGCTTCCTCCGCAGCAGCTGAATCACCCGGCTCCATTAACTGACATCCACCGCAGCTCTGCACACAAATACATCCCCCTGGTCACCCCCCTTTCCTCCGCCAGCAGCCCCCCCCTCCCCATCTTCACCAAGCCCCTGGGAGCCCTCCTGGACACTGCTACTGATTGCAAAGCAGTTCCAGGAAGGCGGACAGAGGTGCGAGCTCATCCATCATGGCCCAGAAGGAGCCATCAGGCTGGGGAGCATCCTGCAAATCAGCAGATCACGGCCGCTCAGAGGAGGGCTCAAGAAAAACTTCCTCATACCTTCCTCATGCTGGATTTGCATTAAATCCTCTTTCCCCACAGATCTTGAGTGCCCCTAAATCACTATTCACCAAGTGGTCTGTGTAGGCTCTGGGACATGCCAACAAGGAGAAAACTGCCATGGTTGTTGCAGAGGAAGACCCTCCACCAGCAGTGTGGGTAGCCCATATCTTGTGGCCAAGACAGTCAAGACTTCCCAGATAGATCCAATGTCACTTGCAGAAAAGATTTGTTGGACAAGGAAGCAGCTCAGGATGGGGTGACTCTTGGAGAAGCCCCAAGTCAAGGTGATCTTTCTCTGTGCTGGTGGTATCAGCCTTTCAGAAAACTGTAGCCATGCTAGCTCTGTTCTAAGTATAAGGCATTGGCTTGTCCAAGCAGGGAGCCCAAATAGGTAAGATGCTCCGAGAGGGTGTAGCAACACACTCTGGCCTCTGGCCACCACTTTTGGCATAACGTGAGACCATTTCAGAAGTACCCCATCTCCTTTCATCCACCTGCTGATAAACATCTCTCCCTCCTCTTCTCCATCCCCTAAATCTCTCGAACACAGAGTTAACGTGAAAGATGCTGTCGTTAGAGCAATGGAGGGAGACTCCTGTCCACAATTACATGTGTCCCAGATACCACTGTCTTTGTACATCCCCTGTGACCACTGCTGGCCTGACACCATGCTAATCTCCTCCTCTTCTCCAACAAGAGCTGTGGTGCAAAGCAGTTTTCAGCAGCCCAGGGCAAGGTGAATCCCTCGCCTTCAACTTCATCGGACCTCATGCTTGCCAGAAAAGCTGAGCAAATATTTTTCATGGAGCATCGGAAAAATGCTGTTTGGGCAAACTCTGAAAGCTTACAGGAAACACAGAGTGGAGAGGCAATTGCAAAAGAAAAGTCTTCAGAAGTTCGCAGGCAAACTGGAAAGTCTGGGTTTGGTTTATTTATTATCCCAGGATGAAACATTGACACAAACATGGTTCGCTTTCCGCTTTGAGATAGTAAACCTGCCTGTTTCCAGGAGGCATTGTATTGTTCCCATATTCACAGATTCTGCAGATTTCCGAGATTCAGGGAATGTAGGTTTTAAACTTCCTTAAACATGATTTCGGAAATGCCATTCTTTTCAGAGGGTCCAAAATCCTCTTCCTTGCATTGGGCAGGCAGGGATACACAAGAGGATGGAAAAACATGGATTTACCCTATCATCCCAAGCTGTTTGGTCCACTATCCAAGCACATGAGGTAGTTTAGGAAAAGGTGTGAGATAAGGACCACAGTACAGAAAAGCTTTTCTGGATACTCCCAGCCTCCAGCATGTGCTCCAGGGCTTCCTAAACCAGAGATGAGCTGCTGTGTTGAACACACACAGGGCTGTAGTCCAACCTTGCACTGCTCCCATTGGCTCCAGTTTCACTAGGGAATTAGGCCAGAACTGAGTGATTTTCACCCCAAAAGAGGACAGCACCCTCCACTTCCAATGTCTGTAGCACATGGATGACAACATGAAAACATACTGGCCATGCACAAAGCAGAAACCCCCATCCTAGCAAAGCAATGCAAAAAAAAAGGGGGTACAGGCTGACAGCGATGGGCTTCACTGCTGCTTTATAGCTGAAGAGGTTTGAATCGAGACATTGCTCTTCAAATCCCTTGCAATAAATAGGGCGGGTTTTGATTGCAGCACAGTGGCTTTGTAAGCTCTTCACCAGAAGTGAGGCAATCTCAGTGTTACTGGCCTGGAATTCATCCATCATGTTCTTCTTCCCTGGCCAAAGAGATCTGCCCCCTTCAACAATCCTCTTTATCGGGTAAATGCTTGATATTTTACACAACATCAAGCTAAATCCCAGCCATTGTGCCAGACAGACTCTCACTTTGGGAAAAAAAAAATATTCTTTTGGTAAGCTTTTAATTTTCTGTCTTTTGGTGCCATCAGGCAGCTTAGATGGTCTCTGCTTATGCCCATGATGGCGGGGTGGGGTTGAAACTAGATGATTTTTATGGTGTCTTCCAACCCAAACCATTCTATGAATCTAAGATTCTATGCAAAATGATAAGTGGCTGTTCCAAACACACGCCATCCCCTGGATTTTGATGGACCCCATGGAGCTGAATACAGCTCTCCTATCTCCAATGCTGAGAATCATAGAATCATAGCATCATAGAGCAAGGATATTCATATTCCAGTATGACAGTGGTGAAGTGCTGCTCAGGTTGATGGTGCAGCTGATAACTGGTCAACATCATCAGTGACCTGGATGGAGATGCATCTTCCACAAGCTTGTGGGCAACAGTTAATTAGGAGGGGAACCTGGCAAAATGAATGGCAGAGCCTTGGTCTAGTGGGACCCTGAAAAGGATGGGACAATGGGAACATCATGAAGGTCAACAAGGAGGTGTGCTAAGCTCTGTTCTGGTGTTAGAGTGACACCAGACTGGAAACTGACTGGAAAAGAGCTGAAAACTGGATAGGAACCAAGCGGTTGATCAGCCGTAGTGCTATGGGGTGAGAGCTGATGCCAAGTTGAACATGAGCCAACAGCCATTCTCATCCCAAACAGGGCAAAACACATATAGGACTACAGACTCCAGAGAATCTTCCCACCAGACAGGCTGGAATCACACTGGTCACCCAAATCTTAAGCAGCACAGGGTCCCACCACTCACTGTCTGGTCTGGACCTCATGGACCTGCAGCATTGCAGCTTTTCTCTTCTGCCCTGAGCCCATACAACAGCCTGAGGTCACTGAATGGAAAAGACCCTCATTAATGTCCCATAGGCAGGACATAAGATCCATCTGCCAAAGAGATTTCCTTGAAAGCACACAACCAGAAGCAGTCCACCCCTGTTCATGCAGCTCAGCACAGGTCTCCTCCCTGTGGCATGGAGAGATTTGCTTTATATTTTATGAGGTGGGGAGTACTAATGAAACCTTGGCCAGACAGCAGCTTTGGCAGCAGCAGATCCAGCATCCTATAGCTCAAATCCCTGTGGTGGGTGTCTGCTCATACATTATTGGATGAAGTGTGTGGATAGAGCTGCAAACTTTGTTCATCTAGACAGTGGTGAGAAGACGGGAGGTAAGCCCTTGAGAACATCCAGTGCAGTGTGAACCCAGGAATAAGGAGACATTAGGTGATATCAGGAGATTGCTCTGTCATTCCTTTGGAGGCTCCCCAGCAAGTGTCACTCCTGACCCAAGAGACCTGATGGCCCCCCACAGGCATGTAGGGAAGGAAAAGGCTCTGTTTGTTCCAATAAGGCAGGTTGGGAAGAAAGTCGGTGAGCCTACAGAATAATTTACTGAAAAATGGACACAGTTGAGGAGGACAAAACAGGAACCAAACCATGGACACTCAGTTCCCAGGTCATAGCAAGAAATTGTCCTCAGATGGTTTCATATCCTGCCTTACACTCCATCCTACATGGACAAGAGAAGCTTGATCAGCAGAGCCATTTGTGGGGATGTTGGTATCCCCCTCAAACATGGCCAGTGAGCTTCAGTGGAGCAGACACATGCTGACAAAACCATTGCTTTTCAGTCAAACTTCTCTCCAGAAAAACGACACCAATGTCCACCAACTTTGCCATTTTATGGCCTTGCCAGCCAGGCTTTAAGGACGACGTGTTCCGCCAGGCCATTTGCAACAAGTTTCCTACCACTGGTTTCTACACAGGAGCTCACTGTTGCCATCATCACTGAACAGGTGGGAAAAATAGGGTTCAAGGATGGGAAGCAACTTGACCAAGAATTCCCACAGCAGAGCCAGCAAGGGAACTGGCATGTCCCAAATCCTGTGCCCTTATTCCCTGTCTTTTCCTTGCCTTTACTGCAGAGATGTGTTTTAAGGTGCCTGTACAGAAACCACACCCAGGAGTCCTTCTGGCTCTCTGCAGGCTTGATTAGCTGGAGCTGTATTTCTAAGGGCTTTGTTGGACTCCTCCAGCTCAGGAGGGAGCTCAGACCACTTCACAGCCTCAAACAACTTCTTGATGTTAATTTCACCAATCTCCCAGTGCTGAATCCACCTTGAAATTGGTCTTGAAACTTCTCTTTGCAAGCAGTCAGGAAGGGGGCTTAGGAGGAGGAGGGAAGGTGGAAGGGAAAAGAAATTAGATACATTTACTGCGAAAAGAAGAATTACAAAAAAAAAAATTTCAGCTTGGGAGCGGAATAATGGAACTGTGTCTGGGAAATGCCTTGTTGTGAAGGAGCAGTGAGAACAGGTAACCACAGGGAGCAGGCATAGGAGATACAACAGCAGCAGTGGGAGGACTCCAGGAGCATCACTGGCAGCAGCAAATTGAGCATCCTTCCCAGGTCAGCCCTGCCCAAGGTGAAAAGTCAGGGTCCAAGGGGGAGGATCTGATAGGGCTTCCTGGTAGGGGGAACGCAGAGATAGCGGAGATTTAACCACAACCATAAGAAATATTAAAAAGCTGGTTTCCCACTGTGTGTGCATCTGGGGTGTGGGATGGGCTCTGCCCATGGAGAGGGTCACAACTTATACCTGAGGTAAGGGCTATTCCTATGTCAAGCTCAGGGGACCAGATTTCTGTGAAATGGCAGGGGGAAGAGGCAGGATTTTATCCAAACTGGTTGTTTTCCTCTAGCATAACTCTGCCCGTCACTGAAGGAGGCACTTTTGGCTCTTTCCACAGAGGAACGAGCACTGGAATGGGCAGCCCAGAGAAGTGATGGAGTCTCCATCTCTGGAGACATTCAAAACCCTCCTGGACATGTTCCTGTGCATCCTGCTCTGGGTGAACCTGCTCTGGCAGGAGGGTTGGATAGATGATCTCCAGAGGTCCCTGCCAACCCTATGATTCTGTGATTCTGTGAACAAGAGCACCATCACCTTAAAATCAGAGCTTGATAGGTGAGGAATCATAGAATGGTTTGGGTTTGAAAGGACCTTAAAAATCATGTAGACCCAACCCCCTGCCATGGGAAGGAATAATAGACCAGAAGGAGGGTTCTCTACTGATGGGACTCAGAGACACCAATATCTCTGCCAGCCCATGGTTTTCCTCAGGTCTCCTTGCAAAACCCTGGCAAAGGGGTGGATTGGCAACATCTTCAAAGCTGGAAATTTGTTCTTCATCCAGCCCTGCCGAAGGCAGGGAAAGCGCCAAATTTCTTTGTTCCCAGGGAGGGTGGTTTAAAAATCTCTTTTCAGGATATATGAACTGATTTGAGGTGATAATTGGAAATGATCTAAGTCTAGTTAGTGGCTGGATACCAGCACTGCCAGGTTTTCATTGACCACCCTGCATCATTCTTTTCGGGGAGAAAGGGTGTTTCTCCCTCCTTTTTTTTCCCCTTACCTCCCCCTCATCTGATCCAAGCTTGACAGGGACAGGTCAGTCAGCCCGTCATTGCTAATCTTTGGATACTTTTAGTGTCACTCTAATGACAGCACACCTCTCTGCCGAGCTGCCGAGCCACCGCAATAAAAGCCTCTTAAGGGCAGCAGCCCCTCTGAGCAAAGTGGCCTGCCCGCTGCCAGGGCCCTTCCTTCCCCCTGGAAATGGCATTCGGCCGATTAGCCCTGCTGCCCGTGACAAGAATCGGATGTGAAACCTTCCACTTTCCGATGCATTAAAGCCCTTTGCAGGAAGCGCTTGGAAGTGCACCACTCGCCCCCTTCGCCTGCCCTCCCACCCCTGCCTGCTCCCATCTTCCTCTCCACTCTGGGGACTGAGCAGCTCGAGGGGTACTCTCAGGAGCACCCAGTGTGGTTTGACTTATTCCCCACACACGCTCCCTCCCTCTTTTATGGATGCTGAGGGCATATTTCCACCCTGTTAGGCTATTAGGGCTCTGTGTTGCATCAGGTTGGCTATTCCGTAGGACCCCAGGCTTAGCCATGGCTTGCCATAAACAAGACCCAAGTTGGTTCCCAGCAGCTTTATCCATATTGGTAAATTCAGGTGTTCCCAACCAGCACTTAGGATGCAGTTTCCCTGTTTTACGGGTGAAATCGTTAAAAAAGTTAAAATAATCTATTTCTTACCCATTGGCCTTGGGAGCAGGAACTGGGAAAGTTTCACTTTAATAGGAGATGGCTTTTGTGGCTGCCAGCCCCAAACCACATCTTCTTACCACCCCTGTTCACAAGGAAAATGGAGTCAGATGGCAACCAGGGGACATCGCAAGGTAATGCTCTTCCAAAGCCCTGTCTTCACTGGGTTTTGGCTGTTTCAGTGCTTGGTTTTACCCCCTGTCATCAGCCATACATGTGAGTGAGAGAGCAGCACTCTCTTGGATGGGACATGAACCACACAGCACAGTATCCCTATGTCTGGGGTGAAAGTCTAGGGCTTCCAGCCGGTTGTCCCAGCCCCACTCTATCCTGCACCCTCCTCAAGGGACCCAGCGTGTCGTTTCCCGCCCAAAGTGGCTGCAGAGCTATGCTGCTGCACTGGTAAAGAGATGATGAATGAAGTGTGCAATACTATTAATAATAAATAAGCTTGTCTGTTGGTTTAGAGGATTTTGTTCTGCTGCAGGGTTCATCAAGGCATCCACTGGGATCTGATGCATTCGGAGGCAGCAACGCGTCCCTAAACCATTAAGCCATCTCCGTCGCAGTGTACAATACATTGGCTTGCTTCAGACGTCGTGGGTTGGTACAGCCCCTGGACCCCAGTTCTCAGCATCACGGGATGGAGGAAGGCAGCTTGAGCTCTGCCACAACCCAACAGCTGCGCAGCTTTCACAATGTTTCCCCTCGTTTCAACAAATTTGGGTCCGCAAGGTAAAAGGTTGATAGCTCAGTATGGGTCTGTTCAGCTCAGCAATTAGGTTGTGTTCAGAGGAGTGCACCCTGGGGAAGGTGAGATGTGTTATTCCCATGCCCTGGCGCATGTCCCAGGCTGAGTAGGGATGAAGTCAGCGGGCTGCCAGGGGCAGATGGGTGTGCTGAGAGCTGTAGGCAGCCAGCATGAGCTGGAGTGTGGATGAACCAGAACCAAGAGGCAGTAAGTCACCAGGAGTCAGGAAGGGCACAGTGTGAAGCTGGGATTGCATGATGCAGCCCCAGACGCTTGGGGGTTTGCAACTGACTGCGCAAATCACTCACTTGACTTCATGCAAGGCCTTGGGTACGTCTCAGGCTCTCCCATTAAAAAGAAATTTCACCAATCCCCTTGAGTCGGTGGGGCTACGACTGTATTAGAAATCAGACAGTGGTATGGAATCTGGAATCCAATCACTGTTAAACTATCAGTAGAGTTCCTGGGCACCCATGGACCAGCCCAATTAGCTGCCCCCCAGATGATTCACAAGGACAGTTTTGCAATCATCATGGGTCAAGAGGCCATTGCAAATAGTCACAGAATCACAGAATCATAGAATCATTTAGGTTAGGGAAGACCCTTAAGATTCAACCATCAACCTAACACTGCACAAACCATCACTAAACCATGTCCCTCAACACTACATCTACACACCTTTTAAATACCTCCAGGGATAGTGACTCAACCACTTCCCGGGGCAGCCTGTTCCAACGCTTGATAACCCTTTTGGTAAAGTCATTTTTCTTAATATCCATCCTAAACCTCCCCTGGTGCAACTTGAGGCCATTTCTTCTTTTCTTATTGCTCATTACTTGGGAAAAGAGACCATCCCCCACCTCGCTACAACCTCCTTTCAGGTAGTTGTAGAGAGCAATAAAGTCTCCCCTCGACAGCTTTCTTTTTCTCCAGGCTAAAGAATCCCGGCTCCCTCAGCTGCTCCTCATAAGACTTGTTCTCCAGACCCCTCCCCAGCTTCCTTGCCCTTTTCTGGACCCACTCCAGCACCTCAATGTCTTTCTTGTAGTGAGGGGCCCAAAACTGAATACAGTATTCAGGTGCGGCCTCATCAGTGCTGAGTACAAAGGGATGATCACTTTCCTTGTCCTGTTGGCCACATTTCTGATACAAGCCAGGATGACAGTGGTTGCCTTGGCTACCTGGGCACACTGATTAGGAGGACCCCAAGGATCCCAGGCAAGAAGCTGTCCCTGGAAGATGAGAGAGACCAAGCTGAGGTTCAACCTGTTGCAGATGCCTTCTTGGGCATCTCCACTTGTAGCTATTCTTCTCAATATTTTTTTTTTCAGTAATTCTTCTCGATAAATTCTTGGGAAACATTATCTGTTGCTGTAGGAAAAAAAAAAACAATGATCATTTCTCAGTGACAAATGCCATGAAATCACCTTTTCCTAAGCTGAAAAAACAAGACTTCCAAGCAAAATCAAGAGAAAATACAGAGGAACCCTTCACATTGCTGAGTGGATCCCCTTCCTCCTTCCCATGTTTTGAGCAGGCAAGTGGGGAGAGCCATTTTCTTTCTGGTTACCTTCATCCTCTTCTTGGCAGAGAGGGAAGGCGCAGGGAGAACACCTGGAAGGGGGTCCTACACCAGAGTCAAGTTGTGCCAGGGGAGGTTTAGACAGGATATTAGGAAAAATTTTTACACTGAAAAGGTTATTAATGCATTGGAACAGGCAGCCCAGGGAAGTGACTGAGGCACCATCTCCCAAGGTATTTAAAAGACAGATAGACATTGTGCTTAGAGATATAGTTTAGATTAGTGATGGTTTGATTCAGAGTTAGGCTGATGGTTGGATTAGATCATCTGAAAGGTCCCTTCCAACCCAGGCAATTCTATGGTTCTATGATTCTGTGTGTCTGTATCTCACAACCCCAACCAAGCTCCTGGCAGCGTGTCTGGGATATAACCAAATTTCCTTGGATCCTGCCTCTTTCTCCAGCTCTTTCTGCATGGCGCGTTTCAAGTGCAGTCAATTAGAGCCATGGATCAATTAAGCATTAACGGTGAAGGAAGATAAATTACTCAAATGGGTAATCCCAGGGTCCATAAGGGAAAATTCCCTGGTGTTGATTCATGCGGAGTGTCCTCTTTTTCAGGCCTGACCGGATGCTCCTTCTGCTCTCAGCACGAGGCCTCACACAGGTATGAGGTGCCGTGCAGTCTGCAACGGGCATTGTTTTTCCCTTTAGACGTTTCACCGGGACTGCACAGGGAGACATGCTCACGGAGTGCTGGGTTCCTTTTCTTCCCTCCTCTCCCTCATCCTCCCCAGCAGCCTTTTGGCTCAGGAAAAGCTTTGCAAAGTGAAAAGAAGATGAACTCCCCCCTGCTTTTCCTACCCGAGAAAGCAAGGTTTTGAAGACGTGCATCCACAATGCCTCAAGCCACTGAAAGCCCAGACAAAGGAGCGTGTGTGTGTGTGTACCTGCGTGTATTCACATGTGGATATTACCAATCCTGACCTGCCTCGAGTGAGTCTGTTTGCACATTTGGATTTGCTCTTCCCTAGTAGCTGGAAGATTGAGTGGGGAAGGTCTGGTGGAGGGTATAAAGGAAAAGAAATCTCCCTCAAGAACTCCACTTACGGCACAAATCTCTGCTTAGCTGCCTTTTCCCACATCGTGGCTCCCGGACCATGCCTTTCTATACAGTTGTGGGGCACTTAATCACCCCTCCATGCCTGCACACAGAGACCCATGCTCAGGGCAGGATGGGAGCACCATCTCCTGAAGCCTTGTAGTGCCAAATTTGAACACATAACTAAGCTACATCACTTTCAACTAAGTGTCAGGGGATGCTTTTGGGTGTCTCATAGCACCCACTCCTGAGCTGGGGCAGTTTCAGGTCATGTTTTTCTATGGAAGGTCCCAAATTTAGTCCCAGATTTATTCCCAAGATACAGCCAATGTAAAAGGTCTTTGGCATTTAATATTTTGTGGTTTTATCTATTGCATTTGTCTCCATACCTCCCTTGTTTGGGGGTGTCTGAACACTGATAATTTGCAATGAAAGACAATGCAATGAAAGGAAAATCCTGTCCTTCTCATGGCAGCTCCTGTGTCTCTGCCTGCTTCATCCTTGCTTTTCCATTGCCTTAAAACTACCCAAGCCCTGCTTATACCAGCCATGCACATGCAGAAACTCTTCCTTCCCCTCCACACTCCTCCTCCTCTCTCTCCCCCTCCGGCTGCTTGAGAAATTCAAACCTTCCTATTAGGAAGAAAAAAGGGTGTGCTATCAGGTTGAAAGGGAAAGCAGAGGAATGGGTTAAAGAGGTTTAAATTGGGGTTTTATGGATATTTCTCTCTCTCCTTTGTGAGCACATTAAACTTTTCTTTCGTTAAAAACCAAGAGGACAGGAATGGGAAAGGAGAGGAGAGAAGGGAAAGAGAAAGTGGGGGGGAAAAAAAGCCCTCAGATATTCATGTGTGACACAGCTCAGGGAGGTGAGACGTGCAGCTGATTTGCTTAATGCTGACAGGTCTTTCTTCTTATTGGAAAGAAAACACAGCGGGGATCCTAAAATGTGCCGTGTAAAGGTCCATGGCAGGAGCATTTCCAATCTTCCGTGGTGACGCTGCGGGCCAGGTATTCACACAGGCACATCAGGAGAAAATAACACAAAAAGTTCTTCAGTAGACTCCCATTAACCCGCTGACTATGGTAATGTTGAGCGTAATGCTGCTCCAAAGCACCCGGCTCTCCTGCTCTAGCCGGCACGAGGATGTGTGCGTGTTGGTGTGTGTGCGCCGGCTTGTGTGCCAGTCTGCCCAAGTGGGGCTGATAATAGGGAGAGAGGGGGGAGAAAAGAGGGAGAAAGAGGAATAGCAAAGCAGGGTGGGGGGAATGCTGGAGAGAAAGCAAAGACAAAGAGAGAGGGAGGGAATCTGAAAGAGGAGAGACAAAATGAAGGCAAGAGTTAGAATGGAGGATGCTCCCCATGCGGTCCTGCTCACTGCTGGGCTCCCGTATGAGGTTCCTGAAAGTTCGCCCAAGGAGGTGTCTCCCAGAAGAGGGCAGGGAGAGAACCTGGGCATTTGGGAGGTGGGATTCTTTGAGGGAGCCACCAGCCCATCTCTTCCTAGTGCCCTGGGTTGCTGTGACTCCCTGCCAGGGGAGAAGCACCCTCTGGCCAGCCTGACTGTGTCGCCTGTCTCCTCCGATGAGCGGATGGCTTGTCCTGAGGGATTGCATGTTCGCTTTTCCTCGCGTCAGCTCAGCAGACAGTGGGACGTGTCTGGGCAACATCATGCACAACACACAAGCTGACACAGCTGATGGCCTCCCTGATCCTGGGATGGCTGAGATTCTCTACGGATAAAGACAAGACTCAAGGGCAACCTCTCAGCTGCACAGAATCACAGAATGATAGGGGTTGGAAGGGACCTCTGGAGATCATCTACTCCAGCCCCTCTGCCAGAGCAAGGTCATCTAGAGCAGGTTGCACAGGAACGCATCCAGGCTGCCTGTGCCAGGGCTCTGCCACCCTCAAAGTAAAGTTCCTCCTTATGTTGAGATGGAACTTCCTATGTTCAAGTTTGTACCCAGTACCTCTTGTCCCTGTCTCCAGGTACCACTGAAAAGAGCCTGGCCCCATCCTCCTGCCACCCACCCTTTAAGTATTTATAGGTGTCGATAAGATCCCCCTTCAGTCGTGTTTTTTCCAGACTGAAAAGACCTAAGTCCCTCAGCCTTTCTTCATAAGAGAGGTGTTCCAGTCCCCTCAGCATCTTGGTAGCCCTTTGCTGCACCCTCTCCAGCAGTTCCCTGCCCTTCTTGAGCCGGGGAGCCCAGAACTGGACATAGTACTCTAGGTTTGCAGACAAGGCCATGATGATGTCATCTTGATGTCTTGATGTCATCTATCCAAGGGCAACCTCCTCTCCACAATTCTCCTCTCCATACCTGTTGGCACTATGTCTCACTTGTGACAAAAGCTGGGCCAGACCTTTATGAAAAGTCATAAGAACAGATGCACACGTGGCTGAACAGCAAAGTCACAAGCAGAGGCTGGTGAGAAGAGGTAGTGGAGGAGAAGAAGAGTTTCAGAAGCAGGATGGTTACCTGCAGTGAACAGGAGTCAGGGGGATCAAGGATTAAGCCAAACCTGAAAAGGTGGTGAGGTTTGGAGCTGAGAGCCGTATGCTGGTGAGCACAAGTTGAAGGAACGGTGCAAGCTGGATGTTTTTTCTGAATGGCTGGGAAACACAGCAGGAACAGCAATAATGCTGAGGAAATGGTTTGCAGCTCCCAGTGTAGGGTCAGCACCTTCACCATGTATCACCCATTTAGTCTCTTTGCTCTGAGTGATAAGAAAGGAGTATATAATAGGTCAGATCACAGCATCAACACTTGAGGGCACTTTAGGAAAGAGGACTTGTCCTTTCTGGATCTACCAAAGAAACAGAAACACCAAAGCTACTTTATGGGACTCATCTCACACCCACCGTGTGAATGTCACTTCTGTAGCGTCATCACCTGAGCCAGGCATCCTGAGGTCCCTTTTTTTGCTTCATAACTAGCCCCCCAAAAAATGTGAAGTTTGGGGTATAGTTCTTCTTATCCTAGAGTGGACCTTGTTCAGATAAATCTTCCCTACCTGTCATTGACTGTCCCACCTCTTGTACAGTCACATGTGCAAAGCGAGGGAGCTCTTTCAGTCCCACTCTCCAGCAGCTCCTGTATACAGGGTCCAGGACACACAGGCTTTTGGGCAGGTGGCATTTAGATGCCACGAAGAAAGGATCCGTGAAGGACCCTGGAATCAGGTGCATGGCATGGCATAGCATGGCCTTGAATTAGCAACCAGGGGGTCTGTACAGACCAGGACAAGCAAGAGGTGCCATGGTGCGACTGGAAGTTTTACCAACAAAGGAATGCTATAGTGGATCCCATAATGGGCTCCACATTATCTCATACATTGAGGACACAAGACAAATGGAGATGAAAAGTCAGGAATATCCCTTCTCACTTTAAGAGACAGCCTTGGATAGTCCTCTTTCTGGATGCCACTGTGCAGTTGCAACCACTGATGACCCCCTGATTTTACAACCATTTTTGCTCCCCTGCACATCTTGGTCCACAGAGTTGGGCCATATCTGCCCAGGGACCACACAGCTGTGATTACCAAACGTAACCAGATATGGCCAGAGATGGATGTACATGTTGCTCCTCTCCACACCCCACTGTGCTAAAGCAGCAGTTTTTCCAGCAGAACCAAGGGGGGAACCTTGTGGGCCACATGTCGGAGTTGCTCTTTCAGCTGAAATCTGCGAGCAGGTTTCGCACCATGTTGGTGTCCATCTGAGAACTAAAAATGTGGTCAGGGGGTACAGCAATTTTCCTCTCATCACTGAAGTGCATGCCACAGAGAAATCAAGACATAAACCACACTGACTGCCCTGGTTTTATCCCTGCTGACCACAAAGGGGTGGTGAGCACACAGCTCACCTGTAGGTCCCTGAACATAAATGAGGAACATCCCGCCCTGGTTTCTTTTACTGCCAGTGTCTCATTTCTCCATGCCTTAGTTTCCTATACCTCTAAAATGGGCGTTACGGTGTTGACCTTCCTCCAGTGCTTGGAGATCAACTGACGAGAAGGGTTGATGGTGAGTCTTACTTGGTGTCTATGCAGAGGGTTGGCTAGTGAGATTTCAGGATTCAGACACGTGGTCATGGAGCCCTTCCCAGATGCTTGGTTAATGCTTCCCAAGTTGTTGCTGTCAGTTATATAATCCTCTAAAACCCAGTCAGATATCCAACAGCAAAGTCCTGCAAAAAGCATCGAAAGCCCATGTCTACTGTCCACCCTGGTCCATGTTGGCCACAATCCTCATCATTGTCAACTTCTCTGGCTACTGCACAGGGAGATGTCCTAAAACAGCAGTTTTAACCAGCTGATGTTCCTTGTGCTGCTCACAGAAATGTTCCCCATCCCAATATCCTCATCCCAGCCTGCCTTGAGACCACAGTGTAAAGCAACCCCATTCCAGGAGGCAAATTATCCTTCTCCAAGACAGGCAAGTCACCAGCCAAGGACTTTAGGGCTTTACCACTCCGAACTCCACCTTGGAAATATTTCTCTGTAGTCTTCCGTCAGCTGGCATGGGGGCTGGAAATCAAGAAAGGCACATTGCCATCACTCAATTAACAAGATGTAGTGCTGTATGATGGGGACATGGTCACTGTAATGACTCTGCTCTCAGGACTGGGACACAATGGAGGCGGGAGGGAAGACAATGTGTCCAGCAGAGGCCACTGATATGGCTAGGGCCGGAGCACGGGACATAAGATGAGGGGCCAAAAGCTGGGATTGTTCACCGGAAGAAAAGCAGGCAAAGAGATCATAGTGTCATCTCCATATCCAGAATAGTATAAGGAAGACAGAGGCAGACTCATCTCAGAGGTGCACAGTGAGAGAACAAGAAGCAACAGGGACAAAAATCCAAGGATTTTTTGCAAATATGTGAGTCCCTCCTGTTACCCTTTTGGGAAAGAAAAAGGTTTTCTTACCTGTGGGACAATCAAGAGCTTCCAAAAATTATTTTTTCGCTGGCATCCTCCAAGACTGCAGCTTCCTGATCCTGCTTGGGCCGTGGGCCTGCCCCATCCTTCCCCACACCAGCTCCAACAGACATCAGCTCTGCCTCTTCAAGAGAGATGAGGGTCAGGGAGAAACACTGGGAAAAACACTTTCCCCAAAAGTTATTTTGTATTGGAAAATATTAGGTCCATTTAGTCACACTGAATCTATTCCTGGGGTGAATCTCACCAGAGAGACATATGGGCAAGATGAAGGGAGGGACAGAGAGTTTCTCCACAGCATAATTCATTCCTGGAGCAGCCATAGAGGTGTGATTTTCTCTGGGTTGCCTATACTTTGTCTGCCCTGCAGGTTGAGGGGACACAGCCCATCAGTCCTTACTGGTATTTTCCCAGTCTCCCCAGTTTCAAGGCATGAAGACTGGGAGGGAGCAGATGATTTTGCAAGTGCCCTGATCCCCACGTCACCCCTGTCGGCTTTCAAGCACAGGAATTCATCCTTTTTTCACTCACTCACCAGTACCAGGGAGCACAGAAGTGGCTTAGAACCGGTATATCAGAACCAGTTGGTGGAGGCTATCCTGCCTCCACCAACCACCATCCCTGCTCCCACCCCACCGCAGAGGAAATGGGGTTGCTCCCACCCCATCGCCATGGACTCATCTCTCTGTCTGCATCCTTGATGTGTCCCCCCCCAGCCTGTGACCCCCTCCTGTGCTACCATGCTGGCAGTGAGCAGATGCTTCTGGGCAGCCCTCTGCATCCTGTGCCAAAGGAAGGGTAATGCCCCTCTCAGCTCTCTCCTTCCTCCTCCTCCTGGATAAAACAGAGTCCGATGTGGAAACAAGCTCCGCTCCTCTCTCCTTTCTTCCTCTTTTCTCTCCTCCCTTCTCCATCACGCCAGTTGTTTCATCCTTTGAGATCTCTCTGCCTCTCCCTATGGGACCCACTTTAAAAAACAAGGGAAGGGGGGGTAGGGGGGGGATAGAAAGAAAACTCCATTGTCTTGTCAAAGGGAATAAGTGAAAAGTTGCAAGTGTCTCTCTGCAGGTTTTGGCTCCTGTGTGTTCTCCTTTCAAACCCTGCCAGCCTCAGGGGCTGTCATTTCACCTTCATCTCAACGGATCGACCCGAGGTTTCCCACCGCTCCCCCTCCCCAGCATCAATGAGCGTGGAGCTGCCAGGCTTTTCACGGCCACCGCCAGCTTGATCCTATTGACAGGTCTCTTCTCTGTGCTTCCCTTTCAAAGGGGGGCTCAGGTTCCCTTCCTTCCTCCCTTCTTTTTCCCTTCCTCCCCTCCCTCTCTTTCTTTCCCCAATTTTTCTTCTTCTCAGAGGTGTGCCGCTGAGGTGCTGCTGTGCAACGACTTGACGAGGCCACACGCAGCGGAGCCGGGGCCCAATTATAAACCCCTCTTAAAGAACGGCCTTCATTTAGGGAGCGAGATTGGAGCTGTCTGAATATTAACGAGCTCCTGCCGGCAGCATGACATCCAGCAGCGGCGCGGAGGGGCCACACGCCAGCATCGAGGTGTGCAGGGTGGAGGGGTACATACGCCACACCAGGGGGATGCCCTGGGCAAGAGTTTCCAGCGGTGGGGATGCCGGTGTGCAACCAGTGTGCCAGGCATGGTGTTGGCTAAACGAGTTTATCCCAGCCAGGCTGGGTGGATTTGTGTGTGGGGCCACCATGGACGTGTCACATCCATGCCACCCACCCCCCTCCCTGGTTTCCACCAGGTATCACCCGACCATGGGGAGGCAGCGTGATGTTATGGTTAGAGCAGGCAAGAGCAGTTTTTGTTGCCAACTCTGAAGGTGGCCTTGGGGCTTGTCCCCTGGGTGGAACAGGGCTTCCCAGGGTGCTGGAGAGTCACCTTCCCACCACCTTTCCTCCTCCCTGCAGCGAGGAGGGGATTTCTTGGACAATCAGCAGCAAAGTGGTTGTGTGGTCTCCCATGGCTGGCGTTCATCCAGCATTGCTGTGGGTGATTACAAGGATTAACCCCAAAGCCAATTAAAGCCTCAAAGGGGAATGAGACAAGAAGTAGGTCTGGAAAGATCTCCCCTGTCCCCTGGAGTGACATGCGGGTGCCCACTTACAACACAACCATGTTGGCAAACACATGCGGCCAAAGGAGCGCGCATACATGCAACCATCTGTCAACACATGCAAATACATGCATCGAAGTAGCAGGCATGTCCACAAGCGCATTCAAGCCAGCACACACTTAAGTAGATAAACTACAAACACAACTACAGCCTTGACTAGCACCCGCACACAGGTGTCTATGCATCTACACAGAGCTGGAAATCTGGACAAGTGAGCATCACGGAGCCCCTGCTTAATGTGAGCAAAAAGGCTCGCACAGACACAGCATCACACACGTGTTCATTTGCAAACATGCACTGAGACCTACGAGGGGTCCCAAGTCACATCTCTCATCCACTGTCCACCTACAAGGTCCTTCCTGTCCTTCTCAGATCGCTAAGACACCTATGGGTGCAAGGGTTGTGGGGATGCAGGGGAGTGTCTGCTGAGACCCACCCAAGTTATTTTACTTGAACCTTTGCCTACGGGCCTCCACCCAGAGGTGAGTCCCATCCCCTGGGAGGTGACTGTGGAAAAGAGGTGCTGGGGGGAGGAGGTGCAGAACTCCACTGATGAATTCAGGCATCTAGAAGGCAAGCAGGATGAAGGTATGCAGGGAAAATGGCACATAGGGAGGGGAAAAGGTGTAGGTGTCTGAGTTTGTGCATGCATTGGCTGGACCACAAATGGCCCCATTGATGGTTGCAGGCCCCACAGGGCTACTAACCTCTGTAGTCTCCTTCCACAGACAGGCCAAGACATCCTACGTTGTCAGACGTGAAGACATTGGTCCTTGTTATACAGCCCAGGACGCCCTTTTCACAGCCAGAGCACACTCCTGGGTCATGCTGAGCTCTCTGTCCCCCGTGACCACTGGGGCCGTTTCCACAGAGCAGCTCCCCAGCCATTCATTTTGTCCACATTTTGGCCAGGGAAGATTTGGTTTCAGGGATGTAACGTTTCCAGATGGTCCTTACTAGCTCTGTTCACCTGTGTCCAGCTGTCAGCCTGGTCCTAGCCAAAGGTTGCATTGCAGCCTATCAGCTAGCCCTGCACACCTCTGCTCACCCTACTGTATTAGGCAGGGAATGAAGCCCTTGAACCTTCTGCAGTGTCTATAGATGGAAAAGAAAGGCTTTAAGTTGGGCTTCTCACAATAATCCTCAAAAGGCTCATGGGTGATGCCACAGAATTTGCTTTGAAGACCCTGACAGGTCGTGGTAGGGTCAGAGAATGCTTAGCACACCAGCTGATCATCTTCCTGGGCTCTGTGTATCTTACCACGGGACTCAGGCTGTGCAAGACCTGGATCTTGCTCATGGCACCCTGACACCTAACAGGGTCTTGCATTCATTGCTGTGTGTCTGCTGGATCCAGTGAGTCCTGACAACCACCCATGCACAAGTCATGTGTACCACTGCGGCACCTCTCCTGTGGTATGTGCCGAATCAGCCCTCTCTGTTCCCACCATGCATGACCCACTTCTGGCCAGTTTAATCCAGGAGGTGCCAGACTCCGTGTATGCTCTTCCACCCCTATCCACGGCTGCATGTGGCGATGCCCATTCCATGTCATCAGAGTCCCTTGTGCAGAGAACTACCCCCTTTTGCCATACATGATGTATGGCAAGCCTGTCAAACCTCTCCTCATGGTGCAGATCTCATTTAGGGTCCTTGGAAGATCCAGTGCCTGCAGTGCCCTGGGATGCAAAGCTGCATTGCAGGGTCCTGGGGGCTGGTGACCCCTGTCTGGGCAGAGGCCATTGCTCCAGCTCCTTGTATTGCAGCTTTCCCTCCTTCTACCTCTCAGCACACACAAGATCTCCTGAGGTCCCTTCCAACCTGAATTATCCCATGATCCATGTTTTCCTTCCCTGCCTTGGGACTTGGGAAGTGTCTCAAAACAGATGCTGAAAAACCTGCATGCAACCCCTTCCCAAGCCATTTGGGGCAGGAATTGGGGAAAGGATGAGGGCAGGGAGACATAACACTTGAACGCAGCCCTGTGCACAACTGTGCTGGTAGAACAGGTGCCCTTGGAAGTAGAGATCTCTCGTTTTGCTAGAGGTCAGGTGCCGGAACAAGGTGCCAGGAGGTAGGAGGTGTCAACCGCAGGGGGCTTTGGCTTGTTTCCAAGTTTGGGGCCAGTCTTACAAAAAGGAACCTCCACCTCTGGGCTTCATTATGCTCCTGGGCATCCCAGCCTAGGGAGTCTCTTTCCCTCCGTGAGCGTGTTGCACTCCCAATCCCTTCATTTAAGACCTAGCAGGCTCCCTAGACATCTGTCTCCTCAGCCTCAACACTCTCTATCTCCCCTTCCAGCCATCCTCCACCTCACCTCCTCCTCCCTCTGCAGGGTATCTCTGCAGAAAAAGGACCAAAACCACTGTTAAACTAACAATGGACAGAGATACAGCCCACCCAAGAACCCCACAGTAAAAGCCACAGTGGAAAGACTTTCAATACCATTGATAATAACAAACACGTCTAAAATGAACATGAAATTCTCCTCGGCAACAGGGAGAGCTAAAATACAATGAGTATAATCGAGGAAATTCACAGAGCACCAAGGACTGGAAGTTCGTAAGACTAATGAGTGCACTGCAGCAGAATTTAATAGCCAGGCATATAGAGACTGGCAAGGTATGGTGAGACAGATAATAATTTTATAATACCTTCAGCAGAGAAAACAGGTGGGTTTTCACATGAGTGCTTCTTCAGATCTGCAAGAGAGGAAGAAATTCTCAGCTTGGCAAAATATCGCTTCGAGTGCAGTGGATTTATGTTGATCAGCTGGAGACTCTGAGAGGAAAAGACAGACCAGAGGGGATGGTAGTTAGGACAGAGGGAGGAAAGAGGTGCACATAGAGCCCATGGATCACTATGGAGTTAGCAGCTGAGGAGGTGCAGGAAAACTGCAGCAAAGCATTAAACCCATGTTGTTTATAAATCTGTAATGCCTGGTACAGAGCAGGTCTGAATCCCGAATTGCTCTGTGATTAAGGTGTTTAACAGGTCTGCTTTAAGGATCAGGTCCAAGAGATCAGAGGCTGTTGGGAAGAGTTTATCAGCTGGGAACTTATCAGGCACTAGTGCTCTCATCCATGATGATTATCTACTTTCATTGGCTTTTTTTTCCATGAAAACATCTAATTCATTATCTTTGGGGCAGTGTGTTGCATCCTTGGATGGGCACAGCCTCTGGGTCAGAAAGCTTCTGGAGGATGTAAGGTTTAATACTTCTCACCTTTGGATTGAGTGTGGAAAATCATTCTGCAGCATGGGGATGGAAGGTTTCCATAGGAGGTGTGTTCCTACATGAGTCCTTACTCAGCTTGTAGCAGCCACTGCAAGATCTGTCGGGGACCCATATCATCCCTTGCAATGCAGTAGCTCCCATGGTAGGGTTGAGTAGCATAGCATAGTGTGGCATAGAGTAGAGTAGAGTAGAGTAGAGTAGAGTAGAGTAGAGTAGAGTAGAGTAGAGTAGAGCAGAGCAGAGTAGAATAATATAGTCCCAAGAGCAAGTGGGAAAGGCCTAAGAAGTTCAAAAAGGCAAACTAGTAATGTCTTTATTAATTCTCTTATTAATATGAGAAAATAGCTAATAATATTAGCCAAAAAAAAGTTATACTGAAGGGATGTTGTCTCCTGCATTATAAACCAGTAAGAGTAGCCTCTCCAGAAGCTATTTCTCCTACCCCACCACTTCGTCCCTGTTAAACTCAGGCAGGATCTTCCACAAGCACATCTGAATTCTCTGCTGGGAGCACTCGGATTCTCTGCCCGACTCGAAGGATCTGCTCCACCTCCTCTGACGGATTTCAAGAGAAAAAATCAGGGGTGAGTGTCGACTGCACAGCCATGTTTCCCACCCCAAAAGTCCCCCTGAGCTGCTCAGGAACCTGCAGCACCCTCCATCACTGCAACGATGTGGTGCATGGCTCCAGGTCATGAACACCTCCGAGGATGCGCTCCAAAATCCATGGGGCAGCTCCTTCCCCATGCTGCCAGCACATTTAGAGCTCTGCACAGAGGCTGAAAGCCAGCCTCCAGCTGGGCTAATGGCATTCAGCAATTGCCTGCCAACATGAGAGACTGCAAAGAAGCAGGAAAAGGCACTTATCTATGCGTCGGAGACGGATTCACCCCACCAGTTCCTGCAGGGATACCAGTCCTCTCCATACATGCTGAGAAACAGGTTTTCCCCCTAAAGGACTGCAAACTCCTTGGTGCGTATAGGCATTACATGAGTCACTTTTGGGGGAAAGCAAATCTGGTGTGTATCTGCTGCCCAAGGCTGGTGCCGGGGTAGAAAAGGAGGTTGTAAACCAGCAGTTGATTCGAGGTCTTGGTGTGAGTTAGTTGTGCGAAAGTCTTCATTGGGCACCCCTGACGAGGTGCTTCCCTGGATATCTCAGAGTGGCAATGTCTCATTCCGAATTACACAGCAACTGCACGCTCAGAGATTCATCCCTTGCAGCAGAGAATAAGAAAGGTCTGACTCCCAGGAAGGCTGGAGAAGAAAGGGGAGATCAGACACAAGCAAAAACAATCACAATACCCATGGGTAACCAACAGTAGGGATTGGGTGATGGTGGAAGGGGGAGCAAGTTCCCCAAAATAGCCATACAGAGGGTTATGCACAGCTCTTAGGGCCAGATAGTCCTTTGCAGGCTTTTTAATCCAATTTGGACCATGCTGCTGCTGTCATCAGTTCCCACCTTTTGAACGCTGTGAAGGTGGCCAGTGGCTGGGGCAGGCACAGTGCTTGCCAGACCTTCTAACGCTGCTTGGGGTCGTGGGACATTGAAAAGTTAAGGGAGCAAAGTGTGATGTCGTGGCACGTTACACACTCGGCGTCGCTGGCCTGGAGCTTTGTGGACTGATGATGCAGTGTGACAGCAGATTTCATCCCCCCGCTAACCAAGTCCAGCAAGTTTGGGTCAGTAAAACTGCCCCTCAGAAAAGGACCAAGTCAGAAGAGCAAGGGGAGCTCAGCCTTTCTCCTCACTCCCTTTTCTGGAGGTAAATCACCAAGGCTACCAAATCTGAGTGCCCTCCATTTGATAACTAGTCGCAGAGATATTTGTAATGAGCCAAGGCTTCTGTCGGCGTGTTTTGGAAGCCGGTGGCCATCACTGACGGGATCACCCGGGATGGGGCAGGCAGGGTGAGAGGATGCACCACGCAAAGCTTCAAGGCAGCATCTTTCCCTTGCCCATCTGCAGCTCCAGAGAAGAAGGGAGGGGGAGAGAGACCTGCATCCCCAGCCCCGCCAGCTCAGCACTTTTGTGCTTTTCTTGTCAGGGAAAGAAAAAGAAAAAAAAAAAAAGAATAAAAAGCCCCTTTTTGTTGTGTTTCCTTTTTTTGTTTGCTAATTTATTGTTTTGTCCTGAGCTCGTGCTTCTTGAAATCCCTTGTTCTTGATGCTCATTAAAATATTTTCAGCGTGCACGGGCTCAGTTAGTTGCTTTTGTATTTATTTTTCTCTCCTCCCCAGACCCCCCCGCTACACAACCCCGCGGTCAAAACGTCCCTGTGTTTTCCATGCGCTTATTACCCAGAGAATCAAGGCTCCTTAGCAATTTGCGAGTCACTCCAAAGCAATCAATTATGCATCAAATGACTTTTTGATTCTTTACCTTGTGAGAGGAGAGAGGGAAGAAGAGGCTGTCTTTTTATTCTTTTTCCCCTCCTCTATATTATTATTATTTTTATTATTATTCCCCTCTCTCTCTTCTTCTCCCTCTCTCCTTTTCTGTGCTTGAACGGGTCTGCCTGCTGGCATCGGGATTATGACATGATCAAATGGCTTGCTCTTAATTGGCAACAGCTCCAAGATGGAAAGAAGACAGAAAGATTAAAAAGCTCCAGGAGCTGGAGCCCTTGTGTACGGCTCTAGCGGCTTGTTGTGGTATCAGGTGAGGTGGGAGGACAAGGCTGAGCCAAAGGAAACCCAGGCACTTTTGTGTAAGGGTGATTGGGCAGTTGGATGGGGACAGGCAGATGAGGACAGCCGTGAGGATGATGGAAAAGAGAAGGGTCCTTCATGATGCTGCAGCCAAAGAGGGTATATGTGCAGAGCACTCTTCCCATCCTGAGCTGGCTCAGCTTCACCTGCACTCATGAGTTCAGAGAGAGCAAGGGACCTGGGGACAACATGCCAACAGCAGCAATGCCAGGACATCTCCTCCAAAATCAGCTTTGAGAATCTCAGACATGGGAACAAGTTGCCCAGAGAGGCTGAGGAGTCTCCATCCTCAGAGATATACAGTCCCCATCATTTACCTCTCCCAAGACTCACCTCCTGAGTTCAGCATGTTCTCCAGACAGCATCTCCAAAAACCTCATCCCTTGGGGGTCAGCAAAGCCTTCCTATTTAACCCTCATAACTGCCTCCCTGTCCCCACCAGCAAAAATCTACCAAGGGAATTTCCTCTGTCTCCGGGAGACAAGAGATGCTCTGGAAGGTGCAGAGGTCAAAGCCAGTGGTGTTTTCCTGGGCATAAGCTTTTCCCCCCCTCCCTCAGTTTAAAATCTGCTGTGCCTCAGTGACAAGGACATCCAAGTACTCACCTTCAGGTGGGGCTGCAGGGCAAGAGTCACAGCAGGGAAGAGACAGAAATGGGATCTAACATATCTCAAAGGGTTTCTCCAGCAACGTGCACAGTCCTGGATTGTTAAAGGTCCCAGGCAAGATTTATCCACGTCCTGCTCTGAAAGCTCCTCACATCACAGCCACCAGCAGCACCATCATCAGGTGACAGTATTTTACTTGCAGATCCTGAGATTGCAGATGACCCTGTGCATGTCCCCTATGAGCGGGCAGCAGGAGCCACGTCTTTGATCCTTTTTCCTTCGCAGTTGTATCCCTGGATCTGTTTGTCATAATTTGTGGCACTGACCTGTGGAATGCTGAGTGGCAGCTGGGTTGGCAGGGCCGAGTGGCAGGGCCCTCCCCTCCTCCGAGTGGGAGACTCACACAACTGGGTTAAAACAGATGCATAGGAAAATATACAGCGGTGGTTAAAAATATACAGAGTGGCTAAAGCCACTGTCTGTTCTCTCCGTCCTTCCAGCTCCAGCCTTACACCTTCTGGGTCCAGTTCACGCGATAGAGGTGATCAAACTGGGATTATGTATTCGCCAGAACATACAAGCAGTTTATACTCCTAATTAAAGAAAAAAAAAAAGCAACAAAATAAAACCCAAACAAATATAAAACCAAACCAAAACAAAAGCCTTTAAAACAAACAGAAAAGCAGGTTGTGTTAACTTGTGTTTTACCTCTAGACTTTCCCATCACAACCCAAAAGGTTTTGAAATGCGATGTGCGCTGAAGTCGGGGTTTTCCTCAAATAAATAAATGTGATCTAAAAATACCCTCCTCTCCTCTTGAAGATGAGGCTTACAGAAGAGGCAAGCATTCCCTGGCAGTGATGCTCTCGCCTCTTTGGAAGTGCTAGCCGTACAACACACGAAACTGCAGCTTCTTACCAGCCCTTAAATGACCTGATGGGTATGACAAGTGCTGCACCCTGCCCCCACGGCCCCAAATATCCCCCACGGCCCCAAATATCCCCCACAAAGAGACACAAGGGGCTATTCAGCCTCCATTGTCCACCCATTTCTATGGCTCCTCAATCAAGATGCTAACAAGCCAGCACAGGTGATGCCTCAGGCTGTGGATGTCCTTTTTAGAACACAATAAGGATGTGCCTTGGATATGCAGCCTCCATCAGCAGCACCCCTGAAGAAAGCCAACTTCATCATCTTAGATGCATTTGCAAGAGCACAGCCAGCAGGGCAGAGGAAGTGATTAGTGGCCACAATGTGGCACTTAGGAGGACGCATCCGAAGGACTGTGCTCAGTTTCATGGCCGTGGTACAAGAAACACGAAGTCCAACGGGGGACACTCAGATGGGTTGGAGAGCGGAGCTCATGAAGTACAGGGAGTGGTTGAGTGAGCTCAGATTGCTCAGCCAGAAAGAGGAAGGTGAAAGGTGAACCTAGTTGCAGTCTTCACTACCCAGCAGAATAAAGAACATAAAACCATACTCTTCACAGAGGTACCCAGAAAAAGGGCAAGTGGATACAATCATAGACTGCAGTAAGGGAAAATTTTCACCCTGGGGATGGTCAGACCTTGGAAGAGAGGCCCTGAGGCTGTGAAATCTCCATCCTTGAGATCCTGAGTAGCCTGATCTAACTTTGAGGTTGGCCCTGCTTTGAGCCAGGGGTTGAACTAGAGATGCCAGCGCTCCTTTTTAACCTAAATTATTCCATGACTCTCTGATTTACCATTAGCTGGACAGATAGCTCAGGCTACAGTCAACTTACAGCACAAGATCTTTGTTGGGAAGCAAACAACAAGGGGAGGAAACACTCCTGCCGCCCCACATTCAGAGGTAGTTCTGACTGCTCGAAGACTGGGGGCAACATCGAGCTGGATTGTCCCTAATCCTTAGCCATTTTGGCAAAGCTCGGTGTTCGACAGCCAGCCTGCATCCCCTGCAGCACTCCAGTAACTCCAGGATGACGCAGGGCTCAGGACAGAGCCAGCAGAGCATCCCTTGGCAGCCATAAATAGAAAGGAAGAAGCAGGCTGAAAGGGTCACAAGCTACAGCTACTGTTGGAGTGATGTCTACAACATCCAGATGCTCCCACTCAGGGTCTACAGGATCTGAAGAAGCAAACCAAAGGGTTTGCTCACTGGTGAAATCTGTGAATGATCAGGGTGAGCTAGATAAGGTCAAGGAGACGTAAGGGGCAGAGAGCAGTAGCAAAATCCAGCATGCAAACCAGAAGATTCCTTACTAGGGTCCAACACCAAGGGCCATACTGAAGACACATCAAGGAGAATATGTCCGTGTGCTTTGATAGTATCAGACAAGAGCATTCCAATATCCCGTGAGATCTGCGCTAGTCTCTGGCTGAGTGAACGCTGATTGAACATATCCCACACAGCCATTTCTTCCTGGGTGAAGACGCAAGCAGGTTTTGGCTGAAATCAGTCAGCGTGGAAAAGATCTGAGCACAGATCCCTTGTCTGAGTGAATGAACCCGGCTCATCAGGGGAAGGCACAAAATCAGTGAGACACTTGAGAACAGCCTGTTAAGTGAAGTGAGACAAAGAGGAAAACAATGAGTTTCAATAGCGGGGTCCACATGCAGAGATGAATCCCCCAAATTTAGGTGTCTACGGTGCAGACACCTCAATTCATACACAGTCTACAGGCTCTCCACGCGGTCAGTACAGAGTTAGAAGTATTTGTAGGGAATGATTCATCTCACCCAAAGGATATGTCTTAAACAGGTCAGACAAATCATTGCCTGCAGGAATCTTGTCTACAGTGATGATGGATTTCAGGTCTATAGTTCAGGTGGAGGTATCTTCATACTGAATGCTGAGAATCATAGAATGGTTGGAGTTGGAAGGGACCTTAAAGACCATCTAGTTCCAACCCCCCTGCCATGGGCAGGGACACCTCCCACCAGCCCAGGTTGCCCCAAGCCCCCTCCAACCTGGCCTTGAACCCCTCCAGGGATGGGGCAGCCACAGCTTCTCTGGACAACCTGTTCCAGCGTGTCCCACCCTCACATCTAATATCTAGATGTCTACTATTTAATCTAAATCTACCCTTGCAGACAATCATCTTGTCTATCTCTGATTGTCTATTATTTAGGGACTCTAACTGAACAAACCACATTTAACTCCATTTAGTCAATGGAGAATTAGGTAACACAGTCAATAGCCCGGGGTACAACTCTTCTTATCCTCAAATAGACACCTACCTTTGCTGAATGTAAAGGTACCCTAAACTCCACTCCCTGCATTGATCAGCTCTCCACCAGCTATACAAGAACATAGACCTCTTAGCTCGTCTGCCCCATAGAGAGGCAGTAGAAGTAGAAGCAGTAGAAGTAGAAGTCAAGTAGAACGAATCCCACTCAAGAACCATCCCACCTGCCCAGAAACTGGACAAGCTTCACCCCTGCTCCCCAAGCAGGCAAGTCCAAAGATACCCTGCACAGCTGACTGGCAGTGGGACTCCACCAGGATGCATCTAAGGGTGCCATCACGTGCAGATAGCCAGATGTGTGCCTGGATTAAAGAGTACGTGAGAAGGGACCTAACTCCTGTGGCCAGTGGTTGGCATCTGGGAAGGGACAGAAATTTCACTCATTGGCAATGAATGCGAGTTCCTTGAAGAGAAGTCGGAGTTGAGTGATTCAGCAGGGTAGTGGTGTCCCACCCAAGACATCTGGCAAAGCTGCAGTTCCCTTTCACCTGAAGAGCAGGTTCCAGAGAGGTCTGAGTTTGTGTTTAAGGTGGTATAAGAGCCTTTTCATTCAAGGATGTGGAAAAGGCAGGATCTCATCCATCACTTTCCATGCACAGCGCAGTTATAAAGCATTTATCTTAGTGTTCAATCACTTTCATTCATTCGAAATGGATGAACCAAACCCAGGGATGGTAAAAGTAACCATTCCCATGTACAGCAGGACCCGGGGGAATGGGAGGTGTTACAGGCTGTATGGATTTCTTCAGTGGGAATATCACAGTGGAAACAACAGTTACTTGAAACTGGTATTCAAGGAAAAAAAAAAAAAAAAAATTAGTGATTCCTGCAATTTCCCAGGAATTCCTTGGGCCATTGGGGTGAACGGCTGAGCCATGCAGAGAGCAGCTGTCCAAACACACATGGTGTGAGACTTTAACTAAGCATGAACAAGAAATAAGGGCTAGGGGGAGAAGTACAGAGAAAGCACATACCGCTGCCATCCATATGTCTCTAACTCCCTCCCCAGACCTCAGAGCATCAGAAATGGTTAGTGCCCAGGGAAAAAGAGAGGATAGGTTGTCACTGCTGTGCAGCTGTGGAGAATCAAGATATAGCACTGGAGAAGTCAAGCTCCTGCTACGCGGAGTCCAGCAAAGGTGTGCAGGGGAAATCGATTGATTACTGAACTGCAAAATTTACCACCTCGGGCTGACAAGTAAGAACTCTGCTGGGACCAATATTCCTTTTAGTCCGACAAATGCACTTGGAGCTTTCCAGTGCTGCCTGAATGAGCGTTTGACAAATCCCAGGTAGATCACATCTCAGGTTTAAAGCTCTGGTTCTGACCACCATGGGGAAGGTAAAAGAAAAGTTTGAATAAATTGCAAGACTAGGGGATAAATTAAAACCTTTAAGATGAAATCTCTGAAAAACTGAAGTCAGAAAATTAGTGTGAAGCAATGGATGCTCTCAGAGGACCTGCTCCAAACACTGGAGGGAATTGCCCACTGGTGAACAAAAGAAGAAACAGATGGACAGACCATGAAATTTTTCACACACACCCCCATCCCGAATAAAAGCTCCATTTGGAGAAAGCCACCAGAATATTTGGGAAATCTGGTGCTTGCTGGTCAATATTACATCTTCATATTTTTCATACACTCAGTGACATTAACCCGCTGATATTTCATCTAAAGAGCAGGGGGAAACTGTACTAATGTCAGAGGAACCTGAAAGCATTATCTACAGCTTGCAAAGGCAAAAGACATTGTTACTACACAGGGATTTTAAATGTGCTCACTTTGCATGGGTTCTTGTGAGGCACTTGGGAGGGTTGGACTCATCCTGTGCCACTGGCACTTAGAGCAATCCTTGTGCGTGAAGGCTACAGTAAAGCTAATCCACGCAGAGTTTTGGGGTGGCTGATTTCAAAGCTCTCCCATGGGTTTATCTGTTATGCAGATACCCAATTAGCTCACTGACAGTTGCTTTCTAGTGGCAATTTAAAGTTATGGACTTGGGCTGATTTTGCAAGTGGCAAACTCAGAAAGCCTGTTACTTTCCTTCTTGGGCGCCAAGGCATCTGAGATAGATGGAAGCTTTCTAGGATACCCTTACAGAAAGAAAGAAGCAGATTCTTGCTGACTTGCATGCAGCTTTTCTACATTGCACCAGGACTAGCTAGAAACGGAGCTGTGAGATGCAGTTTGATCACAGAGCATGAGGAAAACGAAGTCCTTCAGCCACGATCTAGGTTCTCTACAGCTACAGAAGAATATTATTTACAATGTGGTAGACAACAAAAATCATCTAGCAGCTTATTAGCTAACTGACCATGAAGTGCAGACAGCCAGATCCTGCTGTGCTGGCTCTGCCCAAACTCAATACATCCCTGAAAAAGCCTGTGGTCAGAACAGTCCAGAAAGGAAAAGGTTGGGCAATTGAACAGAGTCAAGGAGATTAAGTCTTCTGCATTATTCTGCATCTGCCCTAGACCTCTGGAGACCATACCTAGTATCTCAGCCACCGGATTTTCCCTTCTCCCCCTCGCAGGTAGCAAAGCACTTGGCTAGCAACATTCCAGCCCTTGTCAACCTGTGCAAGCCAGAGAGGCAAGCTGTCACCCAGCCCCATCATCCTGATGGACAGGAGCTTATATCCCACGCTGGACCCAGGAACCACCAATTCCAGCAGCTTATTCCAAAACAAAGTGTGCATTGAGGGGTTAGGTTTCAGTTTTTACGGCTGTGAGAAGAAGAGGCTGCCAAACAAAATAACACTGACAGCTGCTCTGGGAGTCATGCGCTGCTCGGTGACCTCAGCTCCTTTGCAGGGTGGCCTCCAAGCAGACACTGGCCAGTAGTGCCACCGAGCACCAGGGCAACCATTAGTGGCAGCCAGGCCTTCATTTGGAGAGGCAGAGCATGCAGCCTACCAGCTGTGAAATGCATCACCTCCCTCCAGCACTATCTTTTCCCCTTTCTGCCCTCTCCATGATGCTCTCCCAGGAGTCAGCGCTTCAGGATTGCTTGCAGGGGCTATTGTGTTGTAGCAATTGTCACTAAACTAAAGGCTCTTGGAAGTGCAAACTGTTCGGAAGGCAGGGTGCAGAAAAGGGCTCTGCAATATTTGGATCATAGACAGGAGCAGTCACCTTAAAGGGAATTTTTCTAATGTTGCACACAAAGAGGAAACTCAATGCACTTTGCAAATCCCTCTCTTATTCCCTCCTTCACATGCTGAGCTATTGAGAGGCACTGAAATACCAGCCATGCAATCCTCTCATGTGCCTTGTTCCAGTCTCAAAATGAGCTAATGACAGACTAATTGCACAGAGATTGCAGTCATAGGGGACAATTAAGGGGTGTCATATTGGGGACTGTGTAGGAACTGTACTGAGCCTTACCAGTTTGCGGGTCCAACCATCAGACAGCAACAGTTTCAGCTACAATGGATTGATTCAGATCTACTAAAGCTCTGACACTGTACCGATCATGCGCTTCAACTGTCCAACCCAGAGCCCTATTATGACAAGAGAAGATATTCTCTCTGTTCCCATTGTATCTGCTGAGCATCCATGTCTTATTTCCAGCAACTCAATCCACTTGTCTACACAGGTACCTTTGGAGATACCTTAAGGTATTCTGGTTGACCTTTATTTGCCAGTCCAAAAGGGATCAGGTGTCCCACATATCTCCATGGAATATCCTAATCCCATGCAAAGCACTTGCATGCTACTGGATAGCTCTGACATCGGTAAGCACCATCTTTACCCAGCTGGATGAAACCCCTGAGAAACGGATAATTCCAGAGGAGGATATCAAAATTGGTGCTTGAAGACTACTTTGATTCTCCAGCTGGTTGAAGACCATGGCCACTCAATGCTTTAGTGCTGTTCCATGCCTTGCTTTCTTTTCCTGCTTTCTGTGATGCAAGTTTCCAACCACTCTTTGCTGCACTTCTAAGCATTGTTTTAGCCTACAAAATGTAATAATTTAAGCAATAGCCACAATGAGTTAGAGAAACAACCTCCAGATCCCTGTGTGCTTGCTCCCCAGCTGAGTCACCCAAGTTAAAGGTCTCCAGCTTGGTATTGATTTAGTTTGGAGATGGGGAGTTCTCACTGGAATTCTGTGATTCAAACTTTTCCCATAACTATTGATCTAAGACAGTTGTCATTTCATGACTATTGTCGCTGTGGCCTTTGAGAAGTTAGAAACTTCATGGATACAGTTATCAGGAGAGACCATGGTGACATCAGTTACATTCCTTATACTCCAACTTCCATAAATTTCTCAGTATAAATTACCTAAAAGAGGCAGGCGCAATTGCAGCACAGACCCTTGTAGTCTGAGCTTTTCTTTGAGCTTTTCCTTGAGCTTTTCTTGCAACAACAGGTGATCTGAGGAAGGTCTTCCAGTTTTGCACCTTGGGGAGAGTAGCCTGTGGACTAATGGTGCTGTCTGAGCCACCTTCCTTTTCCTCTCAGATTTCTAACATTCTTGAATATGTACTTTCCAGCATACACAACAATTCACCCTCCACAGCACCAAATTAATCAAGGCCAGGAAATTAGCAAGAGCCTCGCTACCAAAGGTTCAGGCAAGAGACTTTGCAGAAGCAGTCACAGCTTTGCGAAAGGGTAGGACACGTGTCCAGAGGTGGTCATCTGGAAGCTCAACTCTTGCAATAGCACATACAATTGTAGCACTTGGATTCCCAAACTTCCTGAGCAAAGGAAGTCCTTGGGTCATCCCTTATTCCACACATTTAGAGGAGATGAAGAGGTCACCCTCTGCTTGGGTCAACCTTAACCCTTGGAAGCCTGGATAGGGCTAGCTTACCTGGTTTGTTGGCCAGAAACATTCCCCTCTCCTGCCACCTTATTCTCATTTGCCTTCTTGTTCTTTGCAAAGCGGAGAAGTGAACAGATGTTTGTCTGCTTTCCCACCTAGTTCCCCCATGCCCCCTCCAGTGGAGCGAGCTCACCTCCCCAGTGTGGGAAAGCCCTGGAGCAACCTCCTTTGCAACTCTGCAGGCTCCGTGTCACCTCACCTGTCACACAAGCTGGTGACAAAGCAAGCAACAGCATGCAACCCGCCAACCACCACCACGAGTGAACGGGGGAGAGGAAGAGGGGGTGGCAGGAGTAAGCAGATGTACCACGAGTTGCTCCCCGAAAGCATTTTTTTGTATCGGGAGGTGTGAAATGAAGTCTGCACCTCTCTCTCCCGGCATAGGTACCATAGCAGCTGCCAATGGCTACAGGCCTACCACATCAGCCTTGCTATTTCTGTGAGATGTCAAACATGCAGTGCTAAGCAATCATCCCTCCTGCCATCTGCCAAAGTGAACATGGCGTGTGGATGTTAGATCAAACAACTTGACAGACTCTCATCCCCCTCCCCTTTTTTTTTTCTTTCTTTCTGAAGAGAGAGAGGGGAGAGGAGGGAGGAAACAATGCCACACTATTTCAGAGATTTCATCCATCACTACTGCTCTATGGCTATCAGAGCAGGAAGTTCATTTGAAATTGGACTCTTTTCCATTCCCAACTAGGGTGGAAATGGGACAGGGAAGTGACTTCTGCCCTTAATCCCTTCTGTGGGATCAAGATGACCCTGTTAGCCCCAGAAATACTACCAGTCCTAGTGGGCGTCTGCTGGTGGCCACCATCAAGTCCCTCTTGAAAAGATACATCCATTCTTGCCTAGAAAGAGGACTTTCAAAAGACAAGGACAACGAGAAAAGTCTTAGGCCTGAGAGCTGCCCTCTCCAAGAGGATGAAGTGATAAGCACAAAAGCTAATAGTTGTCCTACATTGCCATGGTCTGAGTTTCCCAGTTCCTACCCTCTGGACTGCTCACTGCATGGACCTATGGTTCTGAACAAGCTCAGCAGCAGTGAGTGAGCCACTCTTCCCTCATTAAAAAGCAAAGTCTGGAGTGAAGAGCAGGAAGGGCTTACATGGCCACACTATGACATGTCCTTCATTAAAACATGTTGTGGAGAGATGTCGTTTTATCATCTCCTTCACAGACCCTCACTGAAGACACTGAAGCTGTGAGGACCTGGAAGGAGCTTTTCTTGAAGGTTCCCTACACAATTTAGGGCATCCCTAGACCTCCTGTGACATTTACCCAGCAGATACTTAAGCTAAAAAGGCTATGGTTTGGGGAAACCCAATAGATTTTTTGTCATTAGAAGGCCACCATGTTCCAGCTGTAGAAGCTTTCAGCTTAACCCTTATCTTGATTTCTAGGTCTTTAAGGGCTTCATATTGTTCTTGCCCAGTGAGATTCTATCACTTTTTCAGGTTGAAATGGTTATTAAAACTTGCGAGAATGGGAAGGAGGATCAGTAACTGCTGCCAGAGGAAGGAGTTGCATCCTCATCTCAAGTGAGAAGTCTCTGCCAATGGCTGGAAGGATGATCTATTGCTTTCCTCTTGACTTCATACCACACTTCACACCTCCGTAAGACACAAGGTCTCCTGAAGGAGAGAGAACATCAATTCCTAGCAGAGCTGCTCATGTGGCTGACTGAAGAAGGGAAATCATAGAATCATAGAATCATAGAATCATAGAATCATAGNTCTTCTTGATGCACCCAAGGATGCCATTGGCCTTCTTGGCCACCAGGGCCCATTGCTGGCTCATGGCCATCCTGTTGTCCACCAGGACTCCCAGGTCCCTTTCCTCAGAGCTGCTCTCCAGCAGGTCACCCCCACCCTGTCCTGGTGCAGGGGGTTATTCCTCCCCAGGTGCAGCACCCGACACTTGCCCTTATTGAATTTCATAAGGTTCCTCTCCGCCCAGCTCTCCAGCCTGTCCAGGTCTCTCTGGATGGCGGCACAGCCTTCTGGGGTGTCAGCCACCCCTCCCAGCTTTGTGTCGTCAGCGACACAAATCCTCCAGTCTAGCTTTTCCTACCGACCCGATTGACGGGATTGCAACATGCAAGTCCTTTCTCTATAGTCTACATGAAACTACATTTAGTTGCAACCCTTGAAGTGTTAACTATCAGTTCCCAGCCTCCCACCTCTTTTATCTTTTGTCTTACTTGCCCTCTCCACCCTCTCTAAACACACCTTACAATTTCTTCATTCTACCTGTATATTCCTGAGATAAAACAAAGTCCTCCTCACTCTTTGCTGGAACTCCTTGGTTTGGGCATATTTGATCTTTGGTTTCCATCCTATCCAGAATTTACAGTCTAGTTTCCTATTTCTCCCACACCTCATTATACATCTACGATGTTCTACACACAGTCTTCTCCAAAGCCTGCCCAAACCCTACCTCTGAATCGTTCTGAAAACCCATCTGTACCAGAACACCAAAACCAAAGTTAATTCCAATAAGGAAGTGGAGCAACTCTTAATAACCTGGGAAAAGTAGAGTGTCTTGTCATAACCTTCATACAGCATTTAGTATGATGATATGACCAGAATAATAACAGTTTAAATAATTTAAATAACAATTTCATAGGTGCTGGGCTGAAATTGTTGGCTGAGTCAGTAGACAACATAAGAGAATATTAGCAAATCCTGTGGCTAAAAAATGGCTAGAGCGTCAGCATGCTGGTGTCTATGCTCTGTTAGCCAACACAACAAAATCACAATTTTTTTTAATGCCATAACCATGGAATTACTACAGTTTCTACAGTCTCACTGGAAACCCTTCAACTTCAAATCCTCTTTAGGTGCAGCGTTCAAATACTAATCTCAGTTAGTGCTAACTATGCTTCAAACTCGAACCAGAAACACTAGCCTACAACCACTGATGCACGTCCTTTCCAGAGCAGCCTGGCCTGGACTTCAGCAATATTGAGAGACCATAGGTTTCTCTCTGCTTCCCCAGCATTCAGCCCTGAGTTCGTCAGTGGTACCTAGGCCTCTTGTTTGCCCCGATGAGGGACTTGCAGATGCTTTTACAAAAAATTCCCTGAATTGGGAAAAGCAGGCATTGTCTTAGAAGGGAAGGACACTAATGGAAGTTCATAGGGAAACTTCTTCCTTTTATGGCTTTACTTTCTGTTGTGAGACCTGCTGCCAGCCCATATGAGTCACAATCCCAGTGAACAGTATGGATTTTGGAGGACACAACAGCCAAAGTTGGCACCGGCTAGAAAAAGTGCAACTTCCCGTGACCAATGATGAAACACAGCCATCCACACCTGAGCTTTATTTGGTGCTATAGCAAAAAACTACACTTAAGTTTTGTTTCAAAGGAAACTCACAAACATAGTTCACCATAAAGAAAAAAAAAGATATATTAAAGTAAATTAGGTGCATGTGGGATTTATCATTCACATCAGTTATAAGATCACTCAGTCCTGTGCAGAATCCAGGTGAGAAGAGAAATAAAACTTGTCAAGTTCAACAAGTGGGTAAAGATAAGGATAAAGATAAAGACAACTATAAAAATTTAAAATAGTCTCCAAAGGCTGAACACTTAAAATAATAAAATAATAATGCTTTCCATATATTTTTATGAATATATGCATATACATAGTTCCTATATATGTGTATATGTTTACATAGAACAAAAGGAGCATTGTTGTTGGGGTAGTTAACCACCAGAACCTATTTCTTAAAGCAGTGGAAGACCAGATCACCTGTATGTCTTCAAAACCCGAATGCTTTCTGGAAAGTGCATACTACTTCAAACTGTCTCTGGATGCTGGGTTGTCAATCAAGCAATCTCGTCAGATTGCTTGATGGGCCTATTTTGCCCTGAATAGCTCTGGGCCAGGCGCTTCTCAGATGACAGATCACGTAACAACATTACACCAACTGCTGAACCAGTTAGAGGATTGGGATCCCTTTATGATGGGATAATTCACTACACCCAACCAAGCACTGACTCATGGTTTCTGAATATGCACCGGAACATTTGCAACCCCATCTGATGGGCAGGTTACTCCATATGTACCTACCTCAGTGGTTCTTTTACCTTCTGCTGTTACATGAGACCAGAAGCAAAGGAAATAGCCAGACAACCCCTGCTTGGAGAAGACAGGCAATACAAGTATTTCTAGGCTGTAACAATTTAAAAAGAAGTTTCTAAGGGATGGTGGAAAAGTGTCTCAAAAGACAAATCATTCTTGATAAAGATGATGCTGACTAGAAATCTCCCCAGCTGTTCAGTCACCACCATGACCAACCGAGCACAGAGCTTTGGAGTGGAAACCTCAGCATGCTTGGAGAACAGAGATCAACTGAAATGTCACCAGCCATGTGTTTTTTCAGGGATTTAGTTCAAAGTTAATCCTATGCAACTTTGAAAGACTTGCAATTCACTTACCTAGCATTGTGGGTATTTAACACTGAAGCATCACCTGCCCGCAGAAAATCCTGGAGCAGTTCCTAAAATGGGATTGCATTCCCTTGTCAGCCAGTCTGATAAGCACTTATGTTGTGTGAACGGGGGTCTGAGTCTGAATGTCTCTGTCTCAAAACACAGGAACGTGCTTCTTTGTATTCATATCTAGTAGCAAGATAGTGAAACTGAGTTCTTTTTCTTCTGAGCCAACTGGTTTCACACCACCAGTACTGGTGCTGCCTAATTGGAGAGGAAGGTGAAGTGGATCTTGTGATACAGAGCATGAAGGAATCAAACCCATGGTGGGATCATTCAGGAGCCTTGACAGACTAGACAGTGCAGGTGACCGAATAAGGGAAGGCATGTCTCTTGTGTCCAAGCATGCCACCCTGGCAATCCCAAATTCTCCACGTGGCTGTTGTCCTGTTCTAAATCACTTGTTCTGCCTTGCTTCACCACATCCTAAATTAAGGAATGTTTCTTAAAGGGAAGGTTGGTAACACTTGTGTGATTTTTTGGCAAACTGGGTGGTGCAAAGACACTCTCTACACAGATAGCTGCATGTTGAATTCAAACTTCTCTGTCCTCCAAGACAACACAGGAGATACAATTCCTGCCTTTTTAATCCCAAACCATGACAATTAACATTGAGAAGAGTATGGGTCAGAAGGAAATGACAGAAGGTGTTTGAAACAGTTAGGTCCTGAAATTCAGGCATTTATCTGTGTCACAAACTCCCTGCATGAACCTAAAGTTGCTTCCCACGCCTCAGGTCTTCCTTTGAATGCTGAAGAGACTGCCTTATAGGATACTTTCATCATCTGCCTTCAAAAGGCAAAGATATCACAGTCAGGTTGAAATGGGTTTGTTATAGGAAGGGAGAAATTTCATGGCAAATAATGTCTTCTTTTTGATGCCACATGGTGATATCTCTGCTGACTTGTACCACTAATCACTGGATTGTGAGTGCATGGAAGTTGTTCTGAGCTTCTCTTCACAGAGAAGTGATGGCAGAAGTAACTCTTGGGCAAAGACAGCAGATCAGCTGGCGTCATCCCACAGCTTCCCCATTGGTTGCCCACAGTTCACTACTCTATCATCCATAGCTCAAAATTGATGAACACTACACAGCCTGTCTCAATCTTAGAGTATGTCTCCATGAGGAGGAACAGAGCCCATTTGACCCAAACAACCTCATCCAAGAAAAATGCCAGAACATAGGTCTACCATGAGACCTTTGATGAAGCATTGACCCTGTGGTAGTCATGATAAAAACAGGCATTCCTCATGGTTCACCCCAGGTATAATCTTGGGCCATGTCACACACAGATTTCCCCTGGACACGGAGTCAGTGCCATGTTTTCCACTCCCCAACCTAATCTTTTGCCTGTCTACAGGAAATCCATGTTCCAGCATGGAGAGACCCTCTGGAAGCAACTCTATCCTGGCAGTAGCTGAAACACATGTTCCTGCCCACGCAGCTGGCAAAATCTCCACTCTGAAAAGCTCATCAGGATAAGAATCTGTTCACAGACCCATCCCCTACAAAAAACACAACTCTGATGAAACCCAGCAGCAATCTAAGCAATGCTGCAGACGAAACATCAGAGGAGCACTGAGTCCAGGTGACTGGTCAAGTGCAGAGACACTCAGATGGCAAATGGAGACCTCCTGTTGTGAACCACATGGCAACTACACGGTATGCATAATTCAAATCCCCCAGGGGTCAGGAGCCCCCAGACATGGGAGGTGGTTGTGCAGGAAAATGGAAAGGATGAACTGGATGGCAAGTTACAGCCCCAGAGAGATAGTTAGGATTCCCAGGCTCATCACGGCTGCATAAAGGTTACTAAGTCCCAGACAGACATCAGATATCTGTGAATATCTGGGACTGATCCCGAATGCTCAGGGCTCACCTCTCTGTTCTCCAAGGCAATGAGGTGAGAAGGTCAAGAATGCTGAGAATGTGGGAACTATGGAGAGCCCTTAAGGTGAACAGGAGTTTTAAGCTACTGTGGCACCATGAAATCATAGAATAGTTTGGCTTGGAAGGGAACTTTAAGGGTCATCTAGTCCAGCATCGACCCCTGTAATGAGCAGGGACATCTTCAACTAGATCAGGTCGCTCAGAGCCCTGTCCAACCTGGCCTTGAATGTTTCCAGGGATGGGTCATCTACCATCCATCAATCTTTCATTTTACAAGTTCTTGTAAAAGAGATTTACAAAAAAAATGCCCAGATCTGATGACCCTGTGGGAGAAGAATGTGAAGCATCTTCAAAGGTAGGACTGGAGACCACAGAAGCTCTCCCATGGGATACCAAGGGACAGACAGCTTGTCCATATAGACATCCTCCAAGACATGACATTCACCGAATCACAGAATCACAGAATCATAGGGTTGGAAGGGACCTCTGGAGATCATCTAGTCCAACCCCCTGCCAGAGCAGAGCCACCTTAGAGTAGGGGGCACAGGAAAGCGTCCAGGCGGGTTTTGAATGTCTCCAGAGATGGAGACTCCACCACCTCCCTGGGCAGCCTGTTCCAGTGCTCTGCCACCCTCAAGGTAAAGACGTTCCTCCTCATGTTTAGGTGGAAGATCATTCCCATCATGATTTTTCCCATTCTGGATTAGGGAGAGATCTGGGGGTTTCCCACCCTGTCAAACCTAGAGGACCAGGATACCTGTCTTCACCACCATGGCTGCAAGGTGAGCAGGGCATCTCCCCTCACCAGGAATAGCAGCCATTCTTCACCCTCCAGGGATGCCACATCCAGTAAGTGGTGGAAACCCAAGGCCAACATCAAGATAGGTGAGCAGCTCTCTGGAAATGCAACTTCTTTGGAAGCTCCAGCCCTCATCACTAACCAGATGATGAAGAAAACTAATTCAAGGCTACCAGAGACCTAACTGAAGACTTGCACCTCTGAGCCCACTCCCTCCCCTGAATTCATTTCAGCCACAAACACTGCTGCCGTCTCTCTGAAAAGCAAAGAGCCTCAGCAGCTGAATCCATGACTGATGGAGAGCAGTAACCTGACTGTCCTGGCCCTCCCATCCCCAGCTGTAAATCAGGATCCTGTCAAAGGAGTCGGCCCTTTGGAGAAAGAGAGGTAGATAAATCAATCCCACCAATCGACAGGCTTGCACTGAAATGCATTGTTGGTTTATCAGTCAATAGTTATTGACCGGGATCATGTTCCCAGGGTGATATTCTGCTCTCAGAAGGGAGCCCACACTCTGCTGGAAATGTAAGCTATATAAGTGTTCAGCAGCACTGGGAGGAAAGTTGGGAAGAGGGGTTAGAGAGAGATGTGCAAACTGGGCAGATGGGGAGAAGATTGGCACCTGGTAAGGATGTAGGTGAGTGTTCTGACCAAAAAACAATGGTGATGGCATGATTATTTGCACTTGTGATAGAGACAAGAAGAGTCCAAACTTGCTTCATACATCCTTCTACCAAGCCAATGAGGAATCCAGGAGTCCCATTTCTCCCAGTCCCCTCCAGTGAGTAAATACCTGTGAAACACTGAAAAGCCTGGGTCTGATCCATGATGAAAAAGGCAGCCTGCTTTTGCTCCAGCTGCTCCCCAGCTGTGGTTGAGGAGAACCAAGAAGAGCCATCTCCTCTCAGAAGATAGTGGGTGTCAGTATAATGCCTGGGGGGATTTCCGGCTTATTCTAAAGACTTTGGAAACAATACACATCCCCAGGGTGCAGATGGGGGAATGAAGGGGAATGAAGGTTGCAAAGTCAGGCATCACAAGTTAGGATTTAGAGGTTATATCTCTGTGCTAGGGTCTCCACTGAGACCAATTGGCACAGGGTTGCCAGTGTCCATACTATTAAAATCTCCATGCAGGGTGACAAACTACCTAGCCCCTGGCGAATACACACAGAAAAGGTTGCGGCAGTGCTAACTGGCTCAGTTCCTATGTGTGCTTGGGACCTTTCCGAAGCCAAACACCACAGACATGTGAGATGCAGCTTCTGAAGCCGCCTGGTCAGCCCCAGTCCCTTCCTTTCCCAGTGTGTACGGCTGTGGTGGTTCAAGACCAGACCGTGAGCTTTTTTTCACAAGACTGCTCCTTCCCTGGGTGCAGAGCTTGGACTTCAACCACTTGAGAACTAAATACTCACAGGTCTGTTGGCTCCCATCTATCATTCACTGTGCACCGTATGACCCCTGGTCCGAATACAGAATTATTAATTTCATTGTGAGCTTGCTGGTGCTGCTTTTTGCTCCAGCATCTCTGCAGACTCACACAGTTTCCTCTTCACAATTTCACCATCATATAAATAGGTTTTTCCAGGGAAGACTCAGCCAAAATCTCCTCTTTCACTCTCTTATCCATTACAGGCAGTTCAAGGCCTCCCTGTAATGCAGGTCATCTCATTTTGCTGCCTGGTGTTGAATAGTCAAGACCAGGCTGAGCAACTCCTGCTGGGAGAAAGGGAGAGGGGGGGAAAATGGGATTGGAGGCAGAAAGGAGAGCCCTGTAAATCAGGTACCGATGCTGGGTGAATGAGAGAGGTGGCTTTTCCAGAAAGACCTGAAGTTCTGGAGCAGTAGTTCATACCCAACACAACTTACCCCTTACTCCACAGGTCCATAAACCACCCTGGCTCTGCAGGGATCAGGGTAGGACCAAAGTATCAGCTACGTCCTGCGTGTCTGTAGTAATTTTTCTTCCTCCCCTTTGTCCAGCAAGACCTCTTAGAAGTCCTACCCCAAGCAGCCCTGGGGGAGACACCCCATGCCTTCCCCCTCGATTACAGGAACAAAAATTATGTCCCAGAGGCCCTCAGCTCCCATCTTGCTCCCACCCCATTACTGTTGCAATCAGTCCCTAAATGGGCTCTTTGGGAACCCAGGCTGCTCACGGTTGGTCACTGCCCCAGTCTCTTTTTAATTGGAGCCTTAATCTCTTGCTGGCTATGATAATGCAATTGGTATCACCAAGCAGTTTGCGAACGGTTAACTACCCGTGCCGTCCGCAGCCCATTAGACACACAAAATCTGCCAACTGCTCAGATTAGTTGAAAAAGATTTCAGCACAGGGGGAACACAGAGGGACTGCAGCCATGGGGACTGTGAGCACTGATGGACGAGGGGTACGAGACTCCTGAGTCATCTCCCTACCATGCCATTTAGCATCTGGTCTCAGGGCAGGGCAAAATCTGGAGGTTTCCTTTGCAGATGTGGGGAAAAGCAGCAAATCAAGAAAATGATCATTTGAAGCAGAGTTGGATGGCTCAGGATTCCTGAGTCGTACTCTCTGTTCTTGGGGGATTTTTGATGGAGTAATGGAACCATAGAAACATAGAATGGTTTGGGTTGGAAAGGACATCAAAGATCTTCTAGTTCCAACCCCCTGCCATGGGCAGGGACACCTCCCACCAGCCCAGGTTGCTCCAAGCCCCATCCATCCTAGCCTTGAACACCTCCAGGGATGGGGCAGCCACAGCTTCTCTGGCAACCTGGGCCAGGGGCTCACCCCCCTCACAATAAAGAATTTCTTCCTGATATCCAGTCTAAATCTCCCCTCTTTCAGTTTAAAACCATTCCCCCTCATCCTATGACTCCCCTCCCTGATCCAGAGTCCCTCCCCAGCTTTCCTGGAGCCCCTTGAGGGACTGGAAGGGGCTCCAAGGTCTCCTTGGAGACAATAATTATCTGTAGGCATTGGTGGTCAGGCTCTAGGCAGGTATGAGAAACACAGATCGGAGGGTGGGATGTAGAAGCAACATCCCAGATTTCCACCACGAATCCATAAGTGATGCTCTGCCAATGTCTTTCTTCATATAACCTCTCAAGTGACCTCATCCTGCCCCTTTCACTGGTGGTCACAGCACCCCAGCAGCTAAGCAGAAAGAGCAGCATGAAAAGTACTTCCAGTTTCACCATTTTTATGGAGTGAGGGAGCAGGTCAGGGGGAGCCCAGGGAGCTCACACTGTCCTGGGGGATCTCTGCTAATTCCCCTCTGCCACATTGTACAGGAGGACTTGAGATCCTGAGAGACAACAACTGCAAAACAAAGCAGATATCTGAAGAAAAAAAATTAATTGCGAGAACTTTGAGTTTTGGAAATAATGGGATTCAGGGAGTTCAGAAATTTTCGAATGTGTTCATTCATGTCCTTTTTAACAGCAAAATCTCCAGGGTGGTTTGCTATTCTTTATAAAGGGGTGGAAATAAAGTGGCTGGGTTTTCTCATCAAGCTTTTCCAGCGTGTAGATATGAAGGAGCTCATGTAAAGGTGCTCCAGATCACTCCATCTCAGGCAGATTGGGAGGCAGGACTTCATAAATGGTCTTCAAATCTATGTGAAAAATGGGGTTCGTCCCCCTAATGTCACAAATCTCAGTGCAGCTCTCCTTAAAGCCCTCACAAATGAACAGCTACCCAGGCGAGCACTTTAGGAAGCCTAGCCCTGATCCTGGCAGCAAATCTGACAGTCCTTAGTTTTAATGAGGGAATAATCCAGATGAAAGAATCGCTTCTCACATGCAAAACATTGCGAGGGAAAAAAGCCTGTGTGTTGGCTGTACATATCTCCAATGAACGTCCCATTTTCCCAGGCTCAAAGCTTATTAATTTAAGTCTTCCCCTGTAAGGCTCATCCCATGCCATGTTTTGATGTCCCGGAACAACAGCTTCCAATATCCAGTATTATTTTACAGCTTCTTGGAGCAAAAATTCACTTTTTTTTTTTACATTAATTTGTGAAGTATGTGAAAACATTTGATTTTGTTGTCATTGTATTGAAAATATCATTTTTCATTGAACTGCTTCTGGAGCATTTCTATTTCTATTTCTAAAAAACAGTTGAAAATTTCAGTTCAGAAGGTGGAAAATATTAAACAGTTATCAGCAGGGCTGGTCAAGAAATGTTTTGGGCTTTTTTTCTTTAATGAAATGATTTTTTTGCTAGAAAATTGCAGTTAGTGAGGACAAAGACCTCACCTAATTGGCCTGGTGCTTAGAGCATTCCCTCCTGCTCCCCAAGACCCTTGCTGAAGTCCTTGATGTGGATTGAGATGAGGAAGAACTTAACGCCTGCAGGATCAGCATCATGAGCAAGTGGTCCATAGGCAAAGGATGGGGAGCAACCACATTTGTACAGCGTTATGTTGTGCTTTGACAATGATTCTTTATTCACTGTAAAATAAATGTATGCACAAGCCAGAGCTGTTTAACCAGCCACAAGTTATCCTGCTCATTCTCCCTTTCCCTCCTATGTGGGTGTACAAGCATGCGTGTGTGAGCTTGAGTCTTACACTTGTTTCACATAATTTATATCCCCGTTGTGGAGTGCACAAATGACAAGGCGAGCAAATCCCACAGCAGCCTCTTAAACAACTCAATAGAGGGGACAACGTTTTCATTTTATTGTCGTTCATAAAATTTTATGGCTTGGAACTTGCTATTTTTGTTCCACAGAATGAAAGGAAGTGGTCTTTTTATATTATTATTATTATTATTATTTTTGCAAATCTGCAGTCACCAATGGAACAGCTCATAAATGCATGAGCCTGACTCCCTTTCTCTGCAGGGAGCTTGGGCATCAGGGCAGAAAAGGTCAGAAGGGAAAGAAAGAGAAAGAAGACATTTTCCGCCTTTGAACATGTGAGTTACCAAACTCCTGGAGAAGACGTAGGACCAAATTTAACTTTGTGGGTCAGTGTGCGCGTGCATGCAGGTGCCACTGAGACCTAGGCAGGGAAGATGTTGTTATACAGTGCATAAAGACCATCTTGAGAGATTGAAGGAGTTCCCCAAGCTGCCATGCTCTTTCCCACAGGCTGCCCAATACACCCAGACCTGCCAGATCACTCGCCACAGGCAGGGCACCCTCTGCACCCAAAGCTGGACTTGTCAGTTAGACTTGCTCGCTGTCTCAGGGGCATGGAGCTGCCTGTGTGGGCTTGGGGTGACAGAGTGGGCTCAGTTGTGCCTGCAGGAGGACTGTGCACAGGGGGACAGCATCAATGACCACTCACAAAATGTGGGTCAATAAGGGTGAAGTGATGCATGACATCTAGGAGGGCAAACTGTGTGTATGACAGGGTTTAGGGAGTGGTAGAGAAGTCAAGAGCTGGCATCCCCAGGCAAGCACTGGCTTTATATTCTTGGCTTGTAAATCATCCCCATCCCTCTTCCCCTCCAGCATCCCAGTCAGTGTATATGACAAACTGCAGTTGCATTTTTAGAACCACAAGTGCTGGTTACTCACAGCCACACACACACTTTCTCCATCAACGAGTCACATCCCAGCATGACCCACACATCAAAATCCAGAGCCCGCAGACAGGTAAAACCAGCACACAGTTCATATGCACGGGGTATCCCAGACAGAGCACTTGTCTCCAGGCCTGTATTGGTGGGACCAGCAATCCCAAGCACTGAGTATCCCCTTCTTAGGGTTTGGTCTCTGCAGCCACCTGGAAATACATGCCCCTGGTTGAAAAAAAGAGAGGTTTCAGCTTCTGGTGTTGCCCAAGGAAAGATGCCAGGGCCAGGGCTGACATCCACCACCAGCCAAGGCTGGTTCCCACAGCAGAAATTGGGGCAGGGTCTGTCCCCACTGCCTTGTTTCCCTGATGGGCACAGTGTCAGCTTTCTCAAGAGAGAAAACCATGAGAAAATGAGAGTCCAACTTGATATAAGAAGAAATGATTTCATGAGCAGGGTGGTCAGAGTTGGTACAGGTTGCTCAGAGAAGTTGTGCTGAAGCTCATCGGAGCAGGAGGCTGGAGTATAAAACCTCTTGCTCTATTCCAACATGAATTATCATTTGATCCTAGGATTCAGGAAAGGCTAGTTGGGCCCACAATGGTGGGACCCAGAATCACCTGCCTTAGGCTATGGTGTCTGCCTGTCCACAGCATATGTCACTGCTGGAACTGGGAGGACCAGTAGAAATACACTTGGGAGGTGTATAATCCCCAGACAAGGATCAAAATCCCTAGCTGAACTGGATGCACCATCCCCATTCAATTCATATTCATGGTTATAGAGGCATATCCATTTACCTCTATTCCTTCTCTAGAGAGGCTGAACAGAGGGAATGAAGGCCACTCCATCTCTCCATTGCTGTGAGCTCTGCCAGCCCACGCTTTGTTCTCCTCAGATCTTAAATCACCTGAAGGAGCAACCCCCCTGGTCCCAGGAGGTACTGCAGGAGCCAGGGAAGAAGTTCACCTCTAGGGACTATGAAAGGTCACTCCAAAGGCAGCAGAAAAAGAACAGTGATCTTGAATATCCCAGGAAAGCACATCCTTCAAGTTCTAAACACCAAAAACCAGGCGTCTCTCATCACCTGATTTCCATCAGAGAGAGGTGCCATAAAAGAGAGCTCAAGCAATGGAATGAAATCAAACCCAAATTGACTATGTGGCAGCCCAGGCTGTAAATTGTGGATATTGTGACCAGTGCCTGGGCATTATCCGACTGCCTGTTCATCTTCTCCTTTGATTAAAACATCCCGGGCTAATTCCATTTCCATAGTCCAAGTTTATTTATGCGTAATCAAATTTATTACATTCCCTCACCCGTTAATCCACGACACCTCCTGGATGAAAATGCAGCCCCAAGATTTGACATCGAGATGTTTCTGGCAGGAATACGGCATCTTGGGAAAAATCCTGAGGAATGGAGAAAATGGAATAAATCATATCCTTCCCTTCATCCTGACTGCCCATACCTTGGGGGTTTTCACTGCTGGCGTAGCTAAGATGCATGTTACCCCCTCACATTACTACCAACTCCACCAACCTTCTCACCCTGGTTTGAGGGCACTTTAGTTCCTGCACTGCTATCATGGCTAACGCCATCCGTCCAAATTTGTATATCCTCTCAGCTCCAGATTGGGATGGTTGCTGATCTTCCCATGTCTTCCCATGGTCCCAGAAGCTCTGGCCTTCCTCGGCCGGTCTGGCCCAGCAGCAGAGGAGACTTCACCAAGTTTGTTCTCCAGGACGGTAATTTTTAAATATTACTCATGTTTTTTTCTTCTCTTGTGTAACAGTTAGGAAGCCTCAGTCCCTCCTTCTGAATATGTTTTCAGACTTCTGGGGTAATTAGCAAAAAAGTGATTTGCAGTCAGGCTTTCAGTATCTGGCTTTAGACACAGGGATAATTTTTTCTCCTCGAAAAGACACACCAGAAGGCTATGCTGCCATACAGAGAGACCTGGACAGGCTGGAGAGCTGGGCGGAGAGGAACCTTATGGAATTCAATAAGGGCAAGTGTAGGGTGCTGCCCCTGGGGAGGAATAACCCCCTGCACCAGGACAGGGTGGGAGTGACCTGCTGGAGAGCAGCTCTGGGGAAAGGGACCTGGGAGTCCTGGTGGACAACAGGATGGCCATGAGCCAGCGATGAGACCTTGTGGCCAAGAAGGCCAATGGCATCCTGGGGGGCATCAAGCAGAGTGTGGCCAGNAGGTCCCTTCCAACCCTATGATTCTATGATTCTATGATTCTATGATTCTAAGGTGGCCCTGCTCTGGCAGAGGGAGTGGACTGGATGATCTCCAGAGTTCCCTCCCAACCCTACCATTCTATGGAAACAAGCTGAGGGACAACCTTTGAGGGCATGTGAGTGTCACCAGAGTGCAAAACTTTTCTCCTCCTCCCTCCACCCCTTTCTTCTCCCTCTTGGGCTGCCAGAAGGGAACCAGTTTCTCCTAGGAAGGGGCAAATGTGGCTGCACAGTTTTGCCACACTGTCCTGCAAGGTCTCACCATATCACCACTTCCAACAGGACTCTTGCCTGCTGCACAGTCCCTACAAGCAGGATCCCTCCCATGCCTGCCCCCACGGACATCCCTCCCAAGCATGCAAGCCTACACAGCTGCAAGATGTTTCCCACTGCAATACGTGACTGGGTTCTCTGTTAATCCTCCCACCCTCCTCAATACCTGTGCTTGTCCGGGTGCCTGAGAGGATTTGGAAAGGCAGGGGAAATATAATTAGACGTGATGTTGCCCTCGGAGTCAGAGATGGGTCTGGCTCGTTGAAGGGCAGCGGTCAGCAGAAGGAGCAAAGAGGAGTCAATTTAGCACGGCTTACAGTGCCGTTCCGGCTGATTAGGGATTTGATGAGGGAAGGGGTTTGATTTTGGTAGTCAGAGTGACAGAAGCCTTACGGTCAGTTGAGATCTTGTTTAAGGAGGGGAAGCGGATCTGGACTGGGGATGACAGATAGGGAGACAGGGATGAGCGGGACAAATTGACGTGGTTCTCCACCCTTCTTGTCTCTGCAGCCCCCTGACCTAATCCATCCAGGGCTGCCCACCAGCAGGGAAAAGCAGCCAAGAGGGCTGCAAGGAGCTCAAGGGAGGGAGAGAGGGTGAAAGCAGCAGGGATAAAGAACAAGAGGAGGCAAGAAAGACAAGCAGATAGTGAGTCTAAGTGTCATCTTTCCTGGGAGCTGTCTCAGCCTCAGTCATACCACTGCATTCTTGTTGTGGGCCTTCTGCCCACCAGCCAGGGAAGCGGTGGAGTCACCATCCCTGGAGATATTTAAAAGACGTGTAGATGTAGTGCTGAGGGACACGGTTTAGTGGTAACTTGGCAGTGTTAAGATAATGGTTGGGCTTGATGATTTTAAAGGTCTCTTTCAAACAAAATGATTCTATGATTCTACCTCTGACTGCATCCTGCAACCCTCTGTGCACTAAGAGCAGGGAGGAGAGCAGAGGTGGAAAAGAAGACCCAGTCTCCCATGAAGCTTGTCCAACTTTCCCCTTCCTGGCTGCCAACGTGGGAACTGGCATCATGGGAATGGAGGGGCTGTTGCACACACATGCTGCTCCCATCTCCTCTGGGGCCACAACTCAAGGGTACGTAGGGTTGTCCCAAGGACCATGTCAACCCTGTGAACTTCCACTTGGTCCTTCCTGTGGTTTGCAAATAGATTAGGCCTGTTTGGTCAGCAGTTTCCTAATTATACCCCTTTTGGGTGCATGTAATTTCTGATGTAGTCATGTCCACGTTAGCCCCACGCTCCAAGAGTTAGATTATCCACTTGGAGGAAGTCTTAAGAAGCCCTGAGGGAGAGTGAAGAAACAACGTCAAAGAGGCGAGTGTTAACACAAATTATCATAACAATGAGACGGAGGAAGGCGGGATGTGGGGGGAGGGAGAAAGGCCTAGCAAGCTTTCCCAGATGTATATCAAAGCCACTACAGTAAAGGACAGTAGGATCTCTCTCACCCCTACCCCCAATCCAAATCCAGGCCGGGAAGGGATGGAATTTCGAGGGCATTTCTGTATTCTTACACAGATCCGTTGAACCTGCTGTTGCTCCTGGAGATAGGCAGGAGGAGGCAAAATGCCCCACGATCGGATACGTCACTGACAGAGCTTGAAGCCCAGTTTTCATCTTGGGGTGTTGAGCATCCTCATTAGTTGTGATTCCACCCTAAAATATCTCACTCCCTATTCCCCCTGCAAGCTGACAGAGCTAGAGAAGGGAGTGTTAATGTCCTCACTTCAATGCTGGAGGGTGATAGAGAGGCTTTAGACATCACCTGTACTATATGTATGCGAGTGACGTGACTTTGTTTGGGGGCTCACGATGCAAGTGTTATGGACATAGTCACACTTTTCTTGCAGGTAATGAAGCAAGACTGATAATTGCAGACACTGTAAAAAGGGAAAGATTCTTACCCTCCCTTGATTGCATAGGTAAGAGACAAGTTTAGGCACTGGGGAAACTCTGCTACAAAGAGCTCTGGTCGGGCAGAGCTGCTGAAAATATAGTCCCAACTCCATTTTACATTGTCACGTGGAGATGAAGTGACTTTCCCAGCTGGCCAGCCAGGGTTTGGTGTCAAACCCAATCTCTTAAGCCCCACACTGATGCCCTAAGCATTGGACAAGCCCTTCTCCATTAGCAGGTCAATCAGCAGCTTAGAATCATAAAATCATAGAATTGTCTAGGTTGGAAGGGACTTTTAAGATCATCTAGTCTGACCATCAACCTAACACTGACAAAAACCATCACTAAACCATATCTCTAAGCACTATGTCTACCTATCTTTTAAATACCTCCAGGGATGATGCCTCAACCACTTCCCTGGGCAGCCGGTTCCAATGCTTAATAACCCTTACAGTGTAAAAATTATTCCTAATATCCAGCTTCTGGGAAGTTCTACTATTAGGAAAGAAAACCAAGCATGTGGTCAGCTTTATAACCCCTCCTGCCTTGCCAGACAGGGGTTCCTGTCCTGAATGTAATTTCGTTATTAATAAATGTCAGGGGACTGCATCAGGCCTGGTTAGAGAGCCTTGATGCATAACTCCCTGTAAATCACTTGTACAAGGAAGAGGATGCTCAGGGATGGAGGCGCAATGGGGTACATCACCAGGGGGAATGCACAGACTCCAACACCCCAAAAAGCAAAATCCTAGCAGTGACTGGTGCCGTAATCCTCACTCTCCAACACCCAACGGTGCTAAAATGAAGCTAGAAAAGGCTCAGCACAGAAATCAGCAGGAGAGCAGCACTGGCACGGCTGAGCCTTTAAGAAAGAAACTGCAATCTTCAGCCAGAAACCAAAGTAGAGAAATATTCTGTGTTAATAAACAAAATGAAAGGGAAAGTTAAAAACCATCCTTCTCCCTGTTACACTTGTGATGTGTCTGGCTTTCAATTCTCTTTGACAATCCATAAGAAATTAACACCATGAGATATACAATTATTGTCAGATGTGAGCAGGGCAATCAAAGCATTTCAAATCAATGTTTTGTCAACAAAAATAAATGAATGTATTTGCCATGAAAATTCCCACAAAATATTGGCCCTCTTTCCCCTGCAAAGCTAGGAATCTCATTTTATATCAGCTCTGAAGTTCCTTTTCATCTGTCATCATATCTTGAAACGATAAGAATTAATCTCAGTAGGGAGTTATTTCTTCGCTTCCCTTTCAGCTCAAAATAGAAAACACTTTTTTTTTTTTATTTTAACTAATTTGAAATAAGCTTAATATCATCAGTGAAAATTCATCATCAGAACAGAAAGATCAAATCTTTCCACAACTCATAATAAAGCAGGGAGCTCTCACCTGGTAACTGGTGCCTACCAGCTTCCAAATGCAGCTTCAATATAATTAAATAATAATAATCCAGAAGATACAAAGCCAGGGATCCTGGAGCAGTACTTAAAACCATGCCACCTCCATTTCAGATGACTGAATGTGAATGTGGGTGATTTATTTGATTAATTAGCTAGGTAGGTTTCTAGCAACCCTCCACTGCATTTTCTAGAGGCTCCATCCAAAGCCCACTTAAGCCAGTGTAATAAAATCTTTTGCCTACAAAGGGCCTTCAGCTAAATCCATGGGCATGTGCCAAGGGTTAATTTCTGTTTCAACTCACACTGGGTCTACTCCACTGCAGTCCCCGGTGATTTCACTGGAGTTATTCCAGATTATCCAAAATGAAGGCTAACACGAGCCAGCCCTGGGAACACACACCTGACTGTGCAGAGGAGATATTTTTAAAGACATCCTCCCTCAGAAACAATCTCTTTCATGGAGTAATCTTCCCCCACTCCCCACTCCTCCCAGGGTGAGACAATGCTGGAAATTATTTTGGGGGGCAAATAACGAGGAGGGAGGTAAGCTCTAAGCACACAGGTCCCCCAAAGATGTTATGCTGTTTGCATCAATTGGAGCAGAGTGGTTTGTCTGGCACAAAATGCCATCTCCCCATCCCGTGTGGGCTGGCATCCCTCCAAAGCCGTGATCTCATTCCTCCCACCTTCCCAGAAGTGCCCCATCTGATGCCCCAGTCATGACTGCTTGCTGCTTCTACACCTTCCCCTGCCGGGGTCCATGAAGGCAGACACCTCCCTCCCCGTGATCCAGCCCTCTTCCCTGAAATTAAAGGCTTAAAGGAACTGGTGGGTGCAACTGAAACTTTCTGTGGTGCTGGGGTGGCATATGTGGGGCACCCATCCCCAGTGCATCCCCATCTCATCTCCCAGCACCCTGCAAGGTCTTCAGCCCCGCAAGGTGCCATGGAGGGACCAGGCATAGCCAGAGAACGAGGATAGCAGATGCTGGCCCTTTTTGGGGACAGGTTCTTCAGGTCAGGGCAGGTCCTGGGGTCTACCCCCAAGTGTCACTGCAGTGGGGGATGGCCACCACGGCTGGATGCAGATGGCCGCGATGACGGCACACACGCAGCTGTCCTCCCCGCTGAGCCAGCTCGCCGCCGTTTCAGGTTTCCACTTGCAGCATGTGGTGGTTTGGAGAGGGAGGAGGGGGTCTTTATCTTATTTTTATTTATTAGTAGGGAAGGAAGAGAAACCCCTTCAGCCCTCCTGTGCTATGAAACAGGGATGGGAGCCACGCTCCCTCGTCTCTGAACCCGGGAAGGTAATTGCCTCTCTCACTCCAATCCCTGAGAAACCTTTAATATATGTCTCCGCCAACTTTGAGGCCTTGTCCAATCTTGACAAATTGTAGTGGAACAAATCCTGTTTGGTTGTAATACAGCGATTCAAGGGAAGATGGATTCGAGAGAGATGGCAGGTCCCGCACAGCCGTTTAATGCATTTTGGCTGGGGGTGCTTGGCAGCAGCAGTGGCAGCAGAGGCAAAGCACGATGCTTGAGAAATGTCCCTCTGCATAGGGAGGGATGGGTCAGGACCCCAGCCCGGATGTTGGCAGGGATGGAGGGGGATTCCTCGGGGACATTCCTCCCCACCAGCCAATGCACGCAAGGAACGTCAGCTATGTTCCCAAAAAGATGCCTTTGCAAGCGAGGCGGGTAATTCTTCCATCTCACCAGGGAAGAGCGTGGTGGTGGACATTCCTTCCTCAATACTCTTGAGGACTTCATACCACCCTCCTTTCCCTCCGGGATCCCCTGGCCATCCCGGGATTTATTTTTAAACCAAACAATCCAGAGGAGATGCCCAGGGTGGGGAGAGGCATTGCCATCAGCTGTTCATCATCTGTTTATCCAGGAGAAAAAGCATCCATCACATGGCAAATTTATCCCCCAAATGGACCAGAGCCTTGGTACTAGGACCTCATCCCACCAGCTGCCATGGGAACAGAAGGCTAGATTCAGTCTTATTTCTTATCCCCCCCAAAAAGGCATGAATTTGGGGAGAAGGGGAAAAAAGCATTACCATATATGCATTCATATGCATATAAAGCTGGAATTTAATTTTTGACAATTAAAGCAGGCTATAGGATTGCAGGAGGAAGATATTTTAGTTTTAAGACAGTAACAAAATTGTGCTTCTAACAGCCTTCTGCACACAGGTATAACCTATTTGTCAGGAGATGAATGTTAGTCCCCATTGCAGAGCAAATAAAAGAAAATCCAAAAATGTACCACATCAGGAAATTGACGGGGAATAAGCTGTTTTACTAAATCTATGACTGAAAATGTATCATCTGAGTGATACTGCTGGTATTAGACTGGGTCACGTTTTCAAATTTCCTATCCTGCTTCATCCCAAATCAAGATATATATATATTTATTTATACACATAAAAGACATGCATACATTCTTATGTATAAGTATTTATAATTTAACTTTTATTTGTATGTGTATACCTATGTACATAAGAATTTTGATGAAAGGAACAATTCTGCAAATATTTCTTAAGCCATCCATGATTTGATTTTTCTACACATTGAAATGTATTGGAAGTCACAAAATCAAACCAAACCTTTCTGACTTGACTGAAATGCTGCCATAATTCCATGCGAATACAGGGATGAAAACTACGTGCCCTTGCAAAGGGGTTTTTTTCCCAGTTTCTGTTGAGTTGGCCTTTCCCAACAGAAATCTCCCATCCAAATGTGTTTGTTAAGCTCTGTTCAATTAAATGATATAAAAAGTTGATATTTCTTTTAGCAGTTCAAAACTGTTTTTTCACAAGGGAAAACGAAAAAGAGTATGCAGGTTAGGATGTTTTTCAGGCAGAACCTTTTCCCCCACAGACCTACCTCAGCTTAATTTGGTCAAGTTTTACCCTCATTAGACAGTTTGTCTAACCCGTTAATAGTAAGGTACATTAGCAGGAAAACCTCACAACCACTAGTTTACACAATAAATCCTTCCCCAGTTTTTGATCTGCCACTTGTTCCCATAAAGATCAAAGTTTATTTTTGATCTCCTGCAAATCTTCATTCATTAATTACTGAAGAGATTTTCCTGTTGCAATGAAAGTGTTAACAACATGCTTTTTACTGATTATGATTAGGCAGCAAGGTTGTATAAGTATATAGTCAGAATACACATATCTGATCTTGTATTTCCTCCCCAAAAGTGCTCGTTGTGGATATTTGGGGAAAGAATAAGCGAAACAGGGCAAGCGCAGACAGATCATCCCAGTGGTGGGTTACAGATCACCAGAGTTGTGGGTTCTCTCAGTTTTCAGGGATATCAAGCCAAATTTCTGCTGTCCTACTGTTAAGTGAGAATTTCAACTCTTAGGAATTTGATTATTATTTTTTTTCCAAGAAATTCTGCATATTAGCAATAATCATAGCTTGAAAGGCTCAGTGTTGCACGGGCATCTCTACCCAGAGAGTCTCAAAAGAGAAACAGCTAAAAATGAGGTGTACGTGCAGGCATAGAAAGTTTGCTTAAAGGTTTTTTGCCCCTGTCTGCTCTCCCCACAGAGGAGAGAGACTCTGTTGCAGAAACCACCATGTCCTTTAGGTGTTTAGAGACCCTGGCACAGAAGGACTCATTTGCCAGGGCTACAAAATGCAACTAATCCTCGGGTCGTTTCACAGATGTAAGCTAGAGGAGAATTTAAGCACCTGACTGCAGAGCAGTTTTACTTATTAGCTTGTGGTCAAATTCAGTGCAATTATGTGGTGAGATATTGGAATGTGGGCTGAGCTTTACCCACAGCAGCGCTATTTGTTTGAAACTGAAAGCAATCGGAAGGAAAACAAGCTATCTGGCCACAGACCATTGAAAGCAATAGGCAGTTGCAAGGTCAAAAGCTTTGGTTGCCTGCAGTGGATTTAGGAGAGAGGGGAATCTGCTACAGCTTTTGTAAAGTTCAGGCTCTAAAATAAATAAATAATAGAGGGCAGGGTTGGTGAATGCTGCCCACAAAATCAAGGTACTTTTTACAGCTGGTGGGATGGGTGCATCTTCCTTGCCGATACACTTAACTCTGGCCAAAATAGAGAGTCTCGTCACCTTGAGTAGAAATGTGATATAAACCATTTTTTACATTTCACATGTTCAGCGTTTGTAAGCGTACAAGGCATGAGAGAACGGATAGGGGATGAGGGCCTTTTGACTCTACTTCCATCATGCTCCTGAGCCCAGCAATTTGGGGAAATATCTGAGCAGTCCACCCAAGGGAATTCCAAAGTGCCCCTCCATCATGAGGGAGGCTGTAATCCTGAGGCACACTTGCATCCTCAACAACATGGGAATTTGAGATTAATTCTAAATTACCCTTTCCACTTCAAACATACCACATTTGCTCTCCATGGATGCCAGCTCCATTGGTAGCTCTCTGGTCTCCAAGGCCTCCAAAGAGAAGCAAAGGTGAAATAAAGACCCATCTCTCCCTACCCAGGTACCAGGCTTAGACAAGGTCTTCTTGGTTGTCTCTAACACTTGAATCCCCCTGGGCATGCTCAGGTCCTCCTTGTTGCAAAACCGAAATTGCAAATCTATATTAAATATTCCTTCATTTCCAAAGTCCACCTCCTCTCTTCCCAATCCTGTCACTATATTGCAATGTAAACAAACTTGAGATGTCCTGAAAGATCTCTGAAGCATTAGTTGGTTGAGGAACTGAGATACAATACTCAACTTCCCTAAGGCCACTAGTGGCAAAGCCAGGACTAGAGTCCAGATCTCAGTTGAAGACTCTCCTTCAGATGCACAGTCTCTATTCTTTTCTTGACTTCTTGTGAAAGGCTCCTAAAAAAAGAAAAGGAAAAATATTTTCTCCATGGTTCATAGAATCATAGAATCATGGAATTACAGAATCATAGAATTGCGTAGGTTGGAAGGGG
>VXBO01016843.1:0-12838 GCA_013400135.1 Rhinoptilus africanus
AGAGAGGGAGTCGTGCATCTGGTATGCGTATAGTTTAATAGAATGGTCTTTGTATGACCATCCAGCTTCAGGTACCTATAGTCATCTCATAGTTATGAATTTTCTTAATGGATATCTTATTCTTTCTTCAGATTTACCTTTCAGAATGCTTTTCCCCCAAGTTATTTCCAAATTAACATTTGAAATCATGTTCTGTGAAGTACCATTTGCAGAAATGGACAGCTTAATTCTGCAGTAACTACTGCAGTAGTAGTAGTGGTAGTATAGCTATTGGGTGTTTAAGGTGCTGCTGGAGGCTGTTCTAAAAAAATTTAAATTGTTTCAGATCTAAGCATCTCGAGCAAAACACGTCTAAAATGACTGCTTACAGTGTAACTCAATGTGAATTTTAAAAAGGTTGTTAGTCGTTATTTCCACTTACTTCTGTGGGATTCCTGTCTTCAGTGACCCTCATGAAAGGGGTTATATGGCAAACTTAATTTTAAAAAAAGGCTTTAGCCATTTATTTTTAATTCCTAGAAGTGAAATTTCTTTAGATGTGGTTAATTCTACACAATCTTCCAGAAGATCTCATTTTTTACATAAGACTTTTGGAAAAAATCTTTATAGTGTTTGGATTTGATATTACCATACATATTAGTATTACCATTTGGTATTTCTCTGGCTTTTAAAAGTGAGCAGATTTGGTCATCAACTCATTTCAACAGTATTTCTTTTGCTCTGTCTTTTAAAAAGGCATGTTGAACATTTAGTCTTCAGTACAGTATTGTTTTTGTAATAAATACCAGCAGTAAGTGGTATTTTCTGGTAAAATGTCAAAACAAATTTTACCAATTCAGCCACACGTTGATGTACGTTAATTTATAAAGTATATGTTTGTTTCCAGAAATCAGTTAACAACGGCTTTTTGGAGCATTAAGGTACTTCCACTAAAACAGAAATGCATGCCGTTTACCCACGAAGTGTGCATTTGCACACTGAGACATTATGGGAGTTTGTGATTTCCATTTACTTTGTAAATTTTTTTTTCATGTGGTGATTAACATCTAATATTTTTATCATTTCAGGAGTAGTGGAACCAGTGGTTTATCCAAACCATTAAAAGAAGAGCCAGTAATTGACTACTTTGATGTCCAGGACTGAAGTGATTGATGTAGAATTATGATACACAAGCATAGAGGTGAAGATACTAAGTTACTGTGTGAGGCATTTTTTGGTTATCTGTCAAATGATCAGTTGTTCAGCATATTAGTGATTTAACATCTAAAGTTAGGTTGGTTGTGATACTTTAAAAAGTTAGGCATTTTTACAGGTTATGTAACTACATAATACCTAACAGTAGTATAGCTTTTTAAACCTGGGTTTGGTGCAGTTTTTTATCTAATGTGCTGTCAGAATGATGTAGATTCGCATTGATGCCTTTAAAGTGAGAGAACTGGTAATCAAATATATTTTGGGGGGTAGTAAGAACAACGATGAAGACTTATTTTGACATATCCCACACAACTTAAAATGGGCTAGAAATCTAGTTAAAAGTACCGATGGGAATATTCTTAAAGTGTTTTCATATTTTATTAATTAATTTTTGTGTTAATGTGGTAAAATGGGGAATTTGAGTTACCCTTCTATGTAAAGGAAATATAAAAGTTAGTCAGAGTATGAACATATACACTAAATGCCCATTAAGAGTACAGACTTCCTTTGTTATCTGAAGAAGCAGGATTTGGAGAATATGGAGAATTAAGACTTATTTTTCTTTATCTCAAATTTGATGTGTAAACCAGAAACAAACAAACAAACAAACCAACCCAAAAAACAAATCCAAAACCAAGCAAAAAAACCCACCCCACCCCCCAAAAACCAGCACAAGAAAATTATTAATACTTTGTTATTCAAGACCTTGAACAAAATCAGACTTTATTTATTATTTTGGTGTTCTATTTGGTTTAATTTATATTTAGATATGTTAGTCTGACAGTCTTCTGATTTGGGGGGTTTTTTGCATGGTTTTATTGGGAGTTTGTAATCTTTTTCTGTACTGTGCAAGCTTAAGGTGAATGTGTGAAGTTTGGTTTAAGTGTGTTACGAATTTGGAACAATATTTGTAAAATTTATAAGACAGTCTGTCTAAAATGTTTGGCAATGGAAGATCTCTGTTGTATGGGAAATGCTATAAACAAAATGGGATGATGGTTTCAACAGTGAAAAATACCAAAGTGGTCTCATAGATGGTGAATTGTTTTCAGGTGATGAGTTAAGGTTGGTGAGTAGCTCTCTGTGAAAGGAGACTGTAGGCCTGATCAGAAGAAGTGGCACAGCTCTGAATTTGAGTAATAACTGTTGGCTTGAAGAGAAGGTTTTTTGCATTAATAACTTCAGTAACTTTGACGCCAATGCACTCTGTTTCTTGTTCATTGTGGCTGGCTACATGTAGCACTAGAGGTGAGCGCCCTGTACAGCTTTAGAGGCTGCTGTTAAAAGGGTCTTAGCATACTGAAGAAACAGATCTAGCAGAAGACTTATCTGTTGCTGATTTAATTTTCAGCCAGCTCACTATAGTGTAGTGTGAGATTTGTTGACAAGAAAATGGAAGAAGGCAGTTATCCATGCTTAGATTCACTTACAGTTATCACATGACCCTGAGCCTTAACTGTGAAGCATTCTGTGGCTACGTTTCATCTTCAACGCCTTGTGAAACGTGAAAGAATGAGGAGCAAACTTGCAGACCATATCCGTTCCCCAAAATGTTTTGAAAATTAAAATGCATGTTGTTATTGCCTATTTTTGTAGCAGCCTATTATTTCACATTAAAAAATAGTATGCAGTCTTACGTGTTTCTGAACATTTGAAATGCATATGGTTCAGATAAAACAGTTACCAGAAGGATTTTCAACCCTCAAGAGTGTTCAGGCTTTTAATTTGCATGTAGTGGTTTAAATTGGTTTTACCTTTTTTTGCTTAATATTTTGTGGTCAGAAATGAAAAATAAATTAACATATCTTATATTGCCCTTAATTTCTTAAGCAAATTAATGTTTGATTCTATAAGGTATACTGCTTTGCTAAGTTCAGCTGACTAAATAGTTGCTCAGCATCTTTCCAGGAGTGTATTTCATCAATCCCTTTGTTGTGAGGAGTGTATCTATTCCAGTGCTTGCAGATAAGTGACAGCTCAATGTGGCCCGACAAAGGCAAATTCTGGTTTTGAAACTAAACCATGGTAATATAGTACTGTTTTCAAGCTAGTTAGGGAGATTGCAGATAATTATACTGCAAAGGTAGGTTCTGGACAAGAGCTGGCACACACGTCCAGGGAGCTCAGAGTTTATAGTTAGATGGACGTACACTGAAGTACACACGGTTGGTATACCATAGATAGACCTAACATTACAGAAAACCAAAGTGATTTAGTTGATAATAAATAGAATAAAGCTGGAACCTATTAACACAGTTGCACATGAATATAGCTAAAACTTCACATTTGCACCTTTGATTTGAAATGTAAAACTTAAAAGGTTTTAGTGACATTATATTTAGCTCTGCTCTTCAAAATTTTTATCAGGTTATGGCTTTAGCATAAAAACGTGAACCTTGGTGAGATTCACTTCAGTTGTCAAGTATTCTGCCACTCCTTTTAATAAGAAAACCCAGGTAATTTTCAGCTTCTCTAGATGAGACAAATAATTATTACTGAATTTGTTCATACTGAGAAGTCATAATTCATATCACTAAACCTCTTAACTACGTGAATGTTAAAACATTTTTATAGATTTGTATGTTACACATCTCTAAATCATGGCTCTTGGAGCATATCTGTAGTTATGAAGCAAGTCACATGTACAGAAGCATTTATTTTGAAACGCATTTTAATAACTTGGTTAAAAACACGGCACCATATATTTACCCTGGAAAGTAATACCAAAAAGAAAGTATTGATGTCTTTCTTACCAGAACATAGTTACATAGCCTTAAGAAGGAACTCAGCAAAGTTTAACAGTGGTGCTCTCCTCTCTGTTCTGGTTTGCTTTTGCTGCAATGTATCTGTGACTTTCATATGGAATAGTACTAAAGCAGTAGTTTTGATATCTGTGATAACTCATGATCATATTGCATGTGTGCCTCATGGAAATATTTTTCAAATAGCTATTTTGTAAACCTGAGCTGGCCTTCACAGCTTTTATCTAATAGAAAAATGAGTGGATAGAAGAAATCTTTGCATCAATGAAGTCAGTGGCAAAAATCGCATTGATGTCACTGGAACCAAGACTTAAGCTTTGATATGCTAGTCATTTTCCACAGCCCTAAGAATAATATTGTTTCTTGTAAATTTATTTGAAAAATAGTACTCTGCAATAAACATCTTTTGAAATAACTGGTGTCAGTTGGAATTCATGCAACTTCATGAAGTGCTTTTAAAACTGTGTATAAAATAGTCAGATACTTCGGCATTTTGGCTGTGCTATTACCTATTTATATTGTTTAACATGTTTAAAGTGTTCTGAATCTTCAGTGCTTGGGTTTAACCTAGAGTTGTGTAAGATGCATAAGTAGACTTCAAAACCACTAGTTTCTATGGCAGTTTTGTACCGTATCTGCTGCATAATGAAATGAGCAAAGTAAAATTCTTCCAAAATATTTATTCTTAAGTTATTTGTTGAAAGGCTTATATTTGATTTGATCTTTTCACGTTAATGGTATAAAATTACTTTCTTTGTAAAACTGAAATAAATCTAAGTTCAGTGTTTTATAATTGCTTGCCAGCTTTGTCTTGGTATTCCAAAGTTGGAAGACTGAATTATCACAGAGAAACAATAAAGATTTAAATGGAAGTTTTGGGAGTACTTTTCCTCAAATTTTGAAATATGAGGTGTGATTTCCTGGATTTGAAGTGATTTTAAATGAATGCTGTAAGGAGAGCGAAGCAAGTAAAGTGGGACTCCCCAGGGAATGGAAAGTAAGGATTATCTGATACCTTCTTGGGATATAGAGGTACAGGAGAGATGATTATCTGAATAGAAATGTCCATTTATCTGAAAAAGTACATATCTGAAAAACTATATACTGTGTTAGCGTAAATGCTACTTGGCAATAAAATGTATGATTTTAACTCATTGTCCCTTCATTGTTGTTTGCCCACCCTTCAATTGTAATGGTGACTGTAAAGAAGAGTGATATGGGGGAAGGAAGTGAGGGCTAATGCCACTTAAAAGTCCCTGTAGGCATTAGGTTTAACAAATACAGGATGACAAATTTTGAGGGTGTGTGAAAACTTTGCCAACACAATTCAGTAGATGGGACGGAGACTCAGAAAGCAAACAGTCTGAAAATCAGAAGTTTGAAATTATTTGACTGCTTACTCCTCAGACTTCAATAATACCAAATAATGCATCTCCAACGGCAAAAGCCACAGAAATAAACAATAGCAGCAAAAAATTACAGTGGCCTGACATGATATTTCGGATGGAGTGCAAGATGTCTCAAAGAAATTCAAGAAATTATCTGAGATCGAAGAGTTCTTGAAAGACAGCCGAAAAACCTTTTGTCTTACTACTTCAACTGCCAGTAAGCTTGGACTTTCTTTTCAGGATATTTTGGAGGATGAGGATGGCATGTTGCAGGTATATAAGCATTGCAAATCAGATCTTAATTGGAAATCTCTGCCTGAAAAAAAATACTTGCACTTCAGTTCAGAACTGTCATTGACTAGAAGGTGCCCAAACATGTCATTATCGGTGTGCGCAAATGGCAGCAAAAGAGACAAATCAATTTTACTTTTTGTTCACTTATCTTGCCCATGCTTGGAAATAGTCATTCAAGTTATGACATCGTCACAACAGTCCCCTACTAAATAAATGCTTAGATAAATAGTACTGTTCAAAATAATGGCGGGTTTTAGTATTTTAGACTTTTTAGATGCTGAATTCCCAGCAGAAGCCTTGCTACTTAACAAATGCTGTTCTTATCTAAGATCTTGTAAGAACTTGTAAGATGGTTGATGTGCAAATTTTTATGTCGATACACTTATTACTTAACCATGAACCAGAATGTCAGAGACACTAGGGTGTCTTTAAAGAGGCTGTATTTTGGATGCTTCTGAGCTCTAGACCAGGTTTCTTAGTCTTTGTTATCTGAGGAGTTTTGGACAAAGTAGTGCAACTTCTTGAGCAGAGGGAAGGAGACCACATTGCTGCTATCCTGCCACGTCCCAGAAGGATCCTGGAAATTGTTTGGTGTGAACAGGACCCTGTTGCAGGTAGCAACATGTGTATCTATTCAGCTTCCAGCTAAAAGAGAAGCAAGTGTGCCTTTATGCTCAGTGGGTTCAGTGCCGAATGTGCTTTGCTGTGGTATGGGTGAGGTGCCCTTCAACAGTCTAGACTTAGGTCTTGTTCTGCCACCCCATGAGCTACGATTTCCAGCACTGTTTTTTTTAAGTCAGAGTATCCAATTTTACACTCCTATGGAAAATACAGAACTCGGAACAGAAAATGGGTTTTGCCGTGGAAACAATCTTTTTCAGAGCACAGACCAAGGCATAGCACCTTTCTCGTGTTTCAGGTAATCGTCTAAATTGGTTTAGGCTCCATTGTATCACCTACTGTTGCCTGCTCTGGAGCTCTTTTCAGTGAGAGGAAGGAGGGGCAAAGTATGTCTGTTGTGTGGAGATCTGCTTTGATTGCCCCTCACAACTTTACTTTCAATGAAATCATGTCCAGCAACTACCACCTAGTAAATGATTCAGCTTTCTACTGGATCTAATGTGTGCTTAGTCCAATGTTCAGTTGTCTTGCTACATCCACGTTTATTCCCTTAAAGGATAGGAAATTTATTCTAGTCAGAGGACTGAAAGGCTTCACTTGTAAGGAGCTGTAACTAAACTAAAAATCGTGATCACTGTAAAGAAAACCTTATCTTAATAGAACATTTTTTATATAGTAGGTAGGAACAAAAGGACTGTCTCTTTCAAAGTTGTGTATGTAGACCAAGCTTACTTGTCTCACTACAGAGCACTTTTTATAAATCTAAGTTCTAGGAAATAAAAGGCTGTGGTGAAAACTGATCAGCGAGATGTGTTGGATAGTTGCCTATTAAACAATACAGTCAGGAAGGTGCATTCTGTCCATCCAAGGCACCTGGAGAACTTATCTTTTTTTAACAAGCAGTTTAAGGAATTTCTGCGTTTACTGCTTACCCAGTAAGTTTGATACATCTTGACAGATACTAATAAATGCTGTTTCAGGAAGCATTAATTAAAATCTTCAGTCGGTGCAGTAACTCCTAGGGTAAGTACTGAATTAGGTTGGTGTTTAAATTCAGTATGTTGTCATCAAATAAGTAAGTGACAAAGTTTCTAATTAAGTATGTGTCTGTGTGATTGCTTAGGAAGCAGCTTCAATCAAAGGCTTATGTAATTCTAATTATATTCTATTGAAGTAGGCAGTGATTAAACAGGTATTGGATTGATGCCACTGAAATAACAATGAAATAACTCGTTAATGAATTTTTAGTTAAGGTGTATTTCTGGTAACTTTATTAGGCATTTAAGGAGTGCTACATTTTACCTGTTAGCTGACATCTAAGAACTTACCAAGTAATGGAAGTAATGTATTTAGTAATGTATTTAGTAGGAGTAGCTGATAAAACCCCCTTTGAAATCAATGAAATTTTTATTCCGTTGTTCTCCCATTTTTTCCAGTCTTGATTGAGAAATTATTTTAGCCTTCAGCCTAAACATACACAAAGCCATGCACTTGAAATGGAATAACCCCATGTACAGGCTAGAGCCCCTTGTCCAGACAGCAGCTTTGTGTAAAGAGACCTGGGGCCAAGGCATTCTGGTGGACAGCAAGTTGAACATGAGTTAGCAGTGCACCCTTGTGGCAAAGGCAGCCAGCCACATATTGTGGTGATCAATTCATGGTCAACTTAAGCTATGCTCTTAACTCAGTTTTGTCCTGGAGCTTTAACAGTTCTTTTTCTACGTACAATGTTAGCTATATTTATAGAGAGCAGTGGATCAGATTCTCTCCATGTCTTGACCTCCCTGAGTTTCCTTTGAACAAGCTGTTGATTCTCATTATCATCTTAGTGTGGTTTGTTTATCTTTCTGAATGTTGCATACAGTCTCCAGAAGTCATGAGCAATTAATATGTTAACATCTGTGCTATATTTTGTCTTTTTCAAAATGCCCATGACTGGTTAATTTATAAGAGATGTAATTCTGCAGTCACATTGAAGTGTTATGGCTTCTGATGGTTGTTTTGTTCCAAATTTGATAGTTGTTAATCTTTTGTTGCTGTTGTTTATTCTGAAACAGCTTTTTTATTTTTCTAATGTCTACCATTCAGTAGTTTTTACACACTTATGGGTAGAATATCTTCTGCTAGAACAGAATGGATCAAATCAAAGGAAATATAATTTTCATGGTTTCCTAGGAGCCCACAAGCTGTACGTGCACTTTTGTAACTTTATGAGAAGGCTGTAATCCTTCAGTTACGACAGTGTCTGCAGATTCAAAGATGGTTATAGTTAAATTCAGATATTAATTTTGGGTATAATAATGTTAAGAGCAACAGATTTTTAACAGATTTATTTTAAGTGAATGAAAAAAATCTTTATTTCAGTGCTTCAAAACAAGTTTCTTTTACATGAAAGAATGTCTAAAATTAAACTAACTTGCCACCTGTGAAGAGAGAGCTCTTGTTATTCTGAGGTTAATAAAGCATTCTTTAAGTATTATCTGATATTTAATTCCTTAATGATGAGAATACTTTTAACAGCCAAACAGCTTCTATCATCTAAAACTTAGTAAAGCAGTCAGTTGATTCTGTGCAATGGACATCCTACCAGCTATATCAAGAACTTACAGAAAAGGTTTGTTTTCAGAAGCAAAAGGATTTGCAAAAAATACCTGAAAGAATCAGCTGAGTAGTGGTAGATGTGTTACTCTTCAGGTGAATATAAAACTGTAAATTTCACCCTGTAGAATATTTTTTCGAAACATTATCCAGGTCTACAAAATGAAAATCTTAATGTGAAATAAATTAATTATTAATAATATCAGTAAAAACTACTTTAGAATTATGCACATTTAGAGCTAAGACTTACCCTTTTTCCCACCAAGGTAGGTCACAGCTGAAGAGTGCAATTTTGGATTTATTCCAGAGCTTGCTGTCTCCAATCAGTTACTGGTCCCTGTTTGGTTGTTCTGTTCAAATTCAGTCCTCCAGCCAAGTCAGTAAAGATCTTTCCCCTGTCTAGGTACTAAACTCCCAGATTGTTACTAGATGGGAGGTTTGGCCATTCTAGGTGCAGAGTGGGAGTGTGGCCCCATATGAATCCCTGGCAGGAGGAGTTTTAGGAGAAGCAGATTGAGAGAAAAAGAGAGAGAAAAAGGCATGGACTCAGGTAATGGCTGGGGATTTTCATTGCAGAGTTCCTGGTATATTGTATTACAGCTGACAGCCTTTCGTCATAAGGGGTGCCAAACAGATGGAGAACAGTGGAAGGGTATGGGGAGGATTTCTTTATGCTTGATATGAAGGTAGCAAGGAAGGTAGCATGCATCTATCACTGTGGATGAATGACACTGGAAACGGCTGCAGCCATATACCTTGTGCTGTTGAGCTTGGCTTCCCAAGGACAGGCACAGTAGTTGCTCAACAGCTTGTGCAGTCTTCAAAGCAGTTGAGCCCAATGCTAGAACAAATAAAAGCAAAACACTGCTCATGTCACACATTGTCCTAATGACTTTTTATTTGCTGTGCAGCATAGTAGAATTGTGGCTGAACTCCTGACATTTACAGGCAGTAAAATATTAGCAGAAAAGACAGCTGTCTTGTTTGACTACACATGGAGCCCCAGGACAAATTCCTCACTCTTGGTGCTGGAATGAGAGAAGCGAGAGGGCTTCACTCAACTATCAGTCCTGCAAAAAGCTTTAGTTTTGTTGCTAAGGGTAGTAACGCTAGGTAGAGTAACTGCTACTACAGTAGTCTGAGCCTTCTCAGGGCTTAAAAAGCCATACTGTCAAAGGAGAACCCTAGGTTGTACAGGAGTCCGTATGAGACGCTAGTGGGCAGTCTGAGCCTGAAGGGCTGCTTGTAAAAGACCACATGAGCTGGGGCCGTGAACTGAATTTCAAGGTAAGTTTCACTCAGAGAATGTGGGTTGTGGGGGAAGCACCCTTTACCCACAGCTGTGGTGGAGCTTACAAATACTTGTAAGACTACTAATAGTTGGGTTGGAAGCTTGTGTTTACTTATCCTTAGGTTGATGTTGCAAACAAAAAGCAGAAGCCTAAGAATGAAATAAAGACTGTACTGTTAGACCATGATTACTGTGGAAGCAGCAAGACTCAGGCTTTGGGATGCAGTCTACAGACACGTGTCAGAGATCACAGCTATGGCTGAAAGACCATAGTATAAAGTACAAAAAAACACTGGGGATTTTGCAGAGCTGAAGACCATGGTTATTACTGGGTATAGAGGAGTAGCAGGCAAGGTAGAGGCTATAAAAATACTGGTGTTGCAGCTAGTTCTTGGCCCAGCAAAACAGAAAACACTTAGAACAAAGACTGCTCATTAGTAAAGCTAAACAATTTCTGCATTATTATGAGCATCTTGCTAGAGTGTGTTTATGGCAACCACAAGTCCTGCAAGTGCAAATTGCTTTTATGAGTCTGCTGGGCAGTGGACATGTTTCCTGCTAGGGCAGAAGAGGATCCCCAGGAAGGAACATCCTTGATACTGCACTCACCCTATAGAACAAGGGACTGTACCCATTGTGAAGGAGTTCACAATGAGGATGTCTACCAGGAGGAGCTACTGGCAGCACACCCAGGTTCTCAGGGGGGGCATTTGAAAGTGCAGTGTTAACTGCTACACCCAAATGAGGTAGAGGAGGTAGAGCGGGAGGCATGGAGGATGTGCAGCAATGGTGATGGCACATCCAGGGGTTTGGAGCTAGGCAATATGTAGAAGAATACAGATTTGTTAATTTAGGCTAGCTATCACTGCAAGAACTGTATGAAATGTTTGTTTTAACCACTCATGCCAACTGTGAACCTGGTGATAATGATCAGCTTCATCTTGAAGCTGTGAGCCTGCACAACTCTATATTCTCCCACTACTAATTTAAGCAATATGAAAGCAGAATTTTTGACTGTGTCAGTACTTTCCTACAGAGTAAATGAGAGCTGTGGTTTTGATCAGACTTTCTTCTTGGCTGTCATTACTATAAAAGCAGTTGGGAGCATAGGACGCAGAACCCTACAGTCTATTCTAAAATCATAGACAAAAAGTGGTACTATTTAATTGATGTTAATAATGGTAACAATAACCTCTGTTTTGCTTGGAGTTTCATAGTGCTTGAAGCAGTGAGGCATCTGACAGCTGCCCAATTGTTAATTTGCGCAATAGAGCTGCCTCACAAACTGGGGTGGTCTGCACAAGGAGCTCATACTGAGATCACCTTGTCTGAAGATCTGCTGGATGTTATATATGCATCATCTTCCCATCTGAGGGGAAAAACGTTAGGGGTATTTTTAAGCCAAGTAATCACCATAGATGCTGCAATACCTCCTTCCTTCTTTCACATGATAGTTTATCCCAGTGTTACGGATGTCAGAAATTTATTTAGGGCAAGAAACTTTGGTGCTGTATTTGTCACAGGTGGTATAATCACTTTCATAACTAAATATTGTAATCTCTGCTTGTCACACGATTGTGCAGTTAACATGGATGCAATAGTAAGGTGCCCCAGCTGCAGACTGGTGTGCAGGTCTGGGAATATTTGCAGAAGCACAGGTTTGTTAAAAGACAAACTGTTCATTTGGCTATGATTTTAATTTTTTTTTTTGGTGAGAAATGTAAAGCCTGCATGGAAAGTGTCACAGATATGAGGGCTGGAAGAGTGGAATGATAGATTTGTAATCTAGACAAGCATTAGTGCTTCATGCCCATGTTCAAAAATCTAGAGGCAGGGAAGGGCTATGTTTCTGATGACATAAAGTGTATGCAGAAAACAGGGATATATTTCCCAAATGTCATTTTTGCCATGGAGTTACCAGCAGAACCACAGCAGCATGCTGCCGACTCACCCACCCCCAGCTTCTAGTCTGCTAAGAAGCTTGCAGACTTCTTAGCCTGCACCAAATTGCCCATACTTATGGTCCCCACAATCATTCTCCTAGAGCTGGCATTTTTTTTCTGGTGTTCCATTTTAGTATGCAATGGATATCATGACTGGAAGCAGCCTGGGCTGCAGTGACCACTCACTGTGGAGTTCATGGTCCTGAGGAAAACGTGCCAGACAAGGAGTCTAGTCAGGGCCCTGAATTTTAGGAAAGCAAAGCTGAAGCTCTTCAGGGAGTTAGTCAATAGGACACCCTGGGAAATGGTCCTAAGGGACAAGGGGGCAGAACAGAGCTGGCAGATCTTCAAGGATGCTTTCCATACACCAAAAGAGCTCTTGATCCCCAGGTGTAAGAAATCAAGTAAGAAAGGGAGAAGACTGGCATGGCTGAGCTGGGACTTGCTGATCAAACTAAAAGGCAAGAAGGAACTGCACAGGCAGTTCAAGCAGTATCAGGTGTCCTGGGAAGAGTATAGGGATGCTGCCCTATTATGTAGGGATGAGGTCAGGAAAGCCAAGGCACGGCTGGGGCTGAACTTGACAAGGAATGCTAAGATGTCCTGGTTCCGGCAGGGATAGGGTTAACTCTCTCCGGGCTCCGGCAGGGACACAGGTATTCCATCCCATGTGAGCCATGCCCACCCTGAGCTGCCGGGGGAGGCCGCTTGGAGCAGGCTGGCCCGTCCGGGTCCAGTCGGGGAGCG